>KZ308261.1:550330-713103 GCA_000376725.2 Ladona fulva
CAATAACTAATAATACAAAGAAATTATCAGATGGAAATATAAGATGAGAGAAAGGTAAAATATTCACAAACACGTATCTCAAAAGAGTTGATATATAGTAGATTTTACGAAGGAGTAATATTTTAATAGTTTATTTTTAAGTAAATGGGCGCATGTTGAATTTTTCAAGTAAGAGTCAAATAAAATACTCGTATTTTCTGCCGAAAAAAAATTGAGTAAACTTCGTCAGTGTATGCTTTATTTTATGATGGCATGAGGTACTATATACGTAACCTGTAATTAATTAGAACTGGATGATATAAATACGATTGATGAATGATTTTATCGTTCAATAAATGTCCACCTATTTCTATGGGATGTCCCCACATCCTCGTTCATGCAACAGATGGACAAAATGCCAGAAAGGCTATATTAAAAAAGAGCCTCGAAGAAGTAAAAATACGAGAAGGAAGATTAATATTAAGGCACCCTCAGGAAAGAAGACTGGAGGTTCCAGATAATTACCTTCTCCAGCCCCATTATTTATTTCTATCCATTTATTTCGAAAAGACAGCTAATTACTCTTTCCATTTTCTTAAAAAACCACGGAAGGCCCAGCCACCCTCGCGTCCCTCTTATCTCGCCCTTTTTTATCCCACCATCTTCCCCATCGTTTTAACTTCATTATCACCTCATTACATCACCCTCACCACTTATTCATTGTTCCTGATGCATATAATGACCCACCGTAGCCCTCCCACAGAAAGAAAGGGAAAGCGTAAATATATTTGAGTCGTCTTGAGAAAGAAGCTGAGAGTGGAATGATTACGAAAATCTTCTGGTAAAAAAAGAGAAAGTGCAATCCTGTGAAAGGACTCGAGTTTTTCCCAAATTAATCAATGGGACGTCTCGTAGTCGTTCCAGTCCTGTCATTAATTCATTGAAACATGCGGAGAAAAACATAGTCGCTGCATTATGAAAGCCGCGTAAATAACGCGTCTTGAACGAGCCGAAAAAACACTATCGATTGTCAAAAATCGAAAATCGATGCGAGGCATCCATCGCACTTTTCATCGGCATCCCTTTCCGAGCCCTTGTGCCGTCAATCTTCATTCCGCGGAGCTCTCCTCCGTCGCGACGATTTATGACAGGAGATGACAAATGAAGAAGCGAAATTAAATAAGAAGTTTATTCTGCGAGCGCGAGTTGTCTGGTTCTTAAAATGGAAGGCGGGGGGAAAGTGATTTATCACGGACAGGAAGAAGTAAATAAGGATGGGAACGCGGTACGAGCATGTGCACTCGAGACAGTGTTTCGTAAATCAAGTGCGAGTGTCCAACGTAGTTATTACTTTCTCAGTGCCGCTTCTCCCCGTTTCCTTTTAGGACAACGACTATGTATCAAGGAGAGGAAGCGGCCTGTGCAATACATCTTCTGAAGGGAATATTCTGCAATGCCCTGCAGGAATCTCCTAAAAATGGATGAAAATTTCTTCGAAAGCCGGCTGATTGATATCCATGAGAATGGGTTTTCATCTTGGTTGATTTTGAGAAGAATTTAAGCGGGTTTTTACCCTCAGATTCTTGTTTTTTTATCTAAGATTGTCTTTTCATATACAACGCTTTCTCTTTTGGGTTTCGGTTCAGGAATTAAAAGAGAAAGGGAAGAAAAAATGGGTGGCTGAAATATTCGGAGTATCTGAATGAGTTTTAGGTTAAGGAAAGGAGTCTTAGATCCTAAGGAAGAACAAGTGTGAAAAGTAGCGGAAAAGGAGTTCCAGTCATTTCGCTATTTTTCACACTTATTATTCCATGGGTTTTAGGTTGTTAAAGAAATTGAAGGTGGCGTTCATGGAGGGAAACGATATGGGATCACAAAATATCTGAGTATTTGGCCATATTTGAGGGGATTAAGTGTTCCAGAAGTAAATATTTCTGTGATTTATTTCAGAGTTGTAATTGTTTACATTACAAAACTTCCGCGGACGATTCGCGAAAGTAATCGCTTAGGGAAGCAGAGTCGTTGTGTATGCACCCCCTGCCACACGCCGAAAGGCGGCTTGCAAGGTACATAGTTAGATGCAGATGATAGATATAAAATAATGTGTCAGTCATAGGTGGACTTTAAAAATTAATTTCAAATATACTTTAAGATATGCGAAAATTTTAAATCTATAGGATAAAATATACAGGGATATATTTCTATCTATAGGTCTATCTACATAGCATTCTTCGTGCACTATCGTCTTAAAAATTTTCAACTATATCAGTGTGTCAAGATTTGGTAGCGTTTTTCCCTTTTCTTTTGTTTATTTTCCAACACTAGAAAAGTAATTGATATTAGAACATGAAGCACAAATTACGGATAAGGCATAAAAAGGAGATTATTGAAGGTGAGGAAATCTGTATCACTAATAACCTATAGTAATTTTATGTCTTAAGGCGATTTCGATTACGAATTCGACGCTACTTTCTCCCTTATATAAAAATATTTCGAAGCTCTCAAGCGAAACTCCCAACTTTAACGTCGTGGTTTAACATTCTAAATACCGACATAAATACGATTTGGAACAATGGGTAGTTCTTAAATTACGGCGGAGGTACTTCACACAAGTCAAACATCTATTGTCTAAATGGTGAAAATATCTCAGGAAGCCATTCAGACGGCTGGGTCTTTTATTTAGCCGGAATATAAAAGGGAACAGTTCAAGAGGCAATGCAAAGGTCAGAAACAACGTCGCGTGGAGAATTAAAAAGGCGTCCATATCTTCCGTCCTCATTCTCGAAAGATTTTCGAAACGGCTCGCAATTACATCGAAGATGGGCCCCCGCCCATTTTTCCTTTTAATTTCACAGTTCAGTCCGGCACTAAAGACAGTGAAGGAGGCTTTCGTCATCCGTTTCTACTTAATTCGAAAACGTCTCGACTCGAGCATGCATTTTTTCCTTCCGGATCGCGGCGAGGGAGGGTAAACAGGGGCGAGGGTTGGTCTCTGGGACTCGAAGCGTGATAAAACACTTGGAAGCTTTTTGGAGGAGGCATTTTGAATAAAGGAGACTCGCGGCAGGCGGAGGACTCTTATAAACCGACGGAAGGGAAAAAAAAACACGTTCGTCCCTCCCCTCTTTCCCTTAAAAAATGTAAAGAGAGAGAAATCGTTCTTCCGAAGAGATGGCTTCATGTCTCCCTCCCCTTTCTCCCCGAAAAGCTCGCTGCTTCGACGACGAGTAATTTTGCGGAATGAGCTGCTACAAAAGGTATTCGATTACTCAGTCTCCGCGCCGCGGAACCTTTTTATTTTTTCAGACGGCGGAAATAAAGAGAGGAACATTTTGAATATGAATATTTGACCTGAATACTTTTGACACGTGCACGCCTAAGTAGCGAAGTCTATGGGGTGAGAGTGGAGGAAGGATCGAATTGTACAGATGAAATGTGATGGAATCTAAAGCGCGCCTATTTAAAGCAATCCGCGTGAGGTGAAAAAGACTTTGAACAGACGTTTTGGAGTTGGGAAGAGCATACGAAAAAGGGAAGTAATTAGGCGAAACAAGATGCAAAAAGCGACGGGATATAAATGTGATTCTACGCTATTAAACAAAAGTTTAGATGAAAAGAACAACAAAAACACAGGCGATTATAGATTAAGGGGCTCCCGATAGCCAAGTGGGCAACGCGTTCGACTTCAGTGAAAGCGGTCCCGGGTTCGATTCCCTGTGGGGACCTACGTGCGAAATGACCTAAGCTGTCGAAGCACTTTTAACAATGCGATTATAGATTAAATTTTTTTTATTTAGAAAAAAAGGAATTTATACGATAAGAAGAATATATACTTATACAGAAAATAAACGAATATGTGATATCGTAATCTCATATTTTATTATCTATAAGTTATCCAACTAATGATGAAGCTATCAATCAAATTAACGTATAATAGAGTGATGAGTGTGTACATACGTTATAAACAAAACAAAGATGCTCCTTTTATTCACACTTTAGCATGGAGATTTTTAAGCATATTAGTTCACTATTAAATTAAAAAACGAAATCAGTGAAGTTATTGGTCGATTACGTAGAGAGTAGCGCGCCAGTCTCGTCACTCTGTGGTCCTGGATTTGAATCCGGGTTAGAGTCTTGATTTATTCTTTTAGAGTGATCTCATCAGACTAAAATTCTCCCAATAAAGATTTGATTATTACTATGGTTATAAAATTCATTCAATCATACTAACAATTGAGGCTCTTCTGAAACAACGTCATTTTTACAAAAGGTTAGAGGGTAAGTGGGATCACATTAGTCTAAGCTTAACTCAGTATTTAAGTTATTATACTATAGTTAATAAGTCATTAAGTTAAAGAGGTCTCAATGAAGGAATCAGGAAAAAATGGCAAAATCCTTAGTGTGGAGTGTTTTGCTGATGGGTGTGAAACGTGGAACTTAAGGAAAGAGAACACGAAAAAATTGGAGGTCTCTGAGGTGTAAATGTAGCGTAGAGTGGAAAAGGTGAGTTGGTTTACAGAAACATAAATACATAGGTACAAGAGATGATCGGGGAGGAGGGGATTTTAATGGAAGTAATTAAGCGTCGACAGAGGAGATAGGTGAGTCATATTTTAAGTGGAGAGGGATTGCTGAAGAATACTATTGAGGGTTGAATACAAGGAAAAACAGAGGGGAGAGCAAACCGGAGTTACTTGTTGACATAAAGGGTGGGGTAGGTTACCGGGAGGTGAAGGAAATGGCGATTAGTGGATAATATCATGGCATATGAGCCAACTGAAAGGTATGCTTATGTATACATTATTATTCTAAACGAATATACATACCAAAGCTATTTTTATCTCGGTTATTATTATCTCGATTTTACCTTTAAATGTCGCCATTCTTTCCTCGAAATTAAAAAGCCATCATAAGAAAGCTATTTCTGATTATAATACTTCTATATATGTGGTACATACTTCTTCATTGGCAAACTCTTGCACACTCGGAAACGTGCCCCATTTGTCACCATCCTAATTTCACATCCTCGGCAATCTAATCGGCTCGCTTCATCATAAGGACGAATTAAAGTTGCACAAGGCCTGGATATAAACCTCAAGAAAGGGAGAGAGGGCGTGCGCTGGTGCCGAGATAAAGAAATAAGCCGGTAGATCGAATCGCTCGACGGAAGGAGTGGGATTATTCGAGACGATGGGAGGAAAATGAATCGGAAGAGAGGAAAAGAAGGGAGGCGGAAAGAGGGAATGGAGAGAGAAGTGGGCTGACAAGGGGATTGATGGATAAATATTCGGGGATGAAGAATGGGAAGAATTAAGGGTAATGGAATGACCATTAGTTATGTGCTGCAAAAGCACGTTGAGATAGGGGATCGGTGAATGGAGGAGGCACATTGTTTGGGAAAAGAAGAGAAAGATAAAAGGAAAATGAGAGTTCAAAAATTGGGAAGAAAATCTCGAAAAAGAATAAGGAAAATGAAGAGATATAGAAAATCATCGAGTTATCTTTCGATATTTTCAATCAATATTAAGCGAACGAATCAAATACATCGAATCGAATACATCAAATCGTATACATCTAATCGAATACATCGAATCGAGTACACTGAATCAAAGAGATTCATTCATTCAAAGAGATATGCACATTCAAATTAGCACTGAGATATGGCATTTGTTTATATTTGATAAACAATTCACATTTGTGAATTTGTCTAAAAGTTCCACGATGATGAATCAAGATATTGTTCCTGCCCACGAAATTATTTCGACACATCACCATAAATATTCAAAAAAATTCAAGCAAATCTATAATTACGTGGGATTTTATTCATTTTTATTAATAGTAAGATATATTGAATAACAAATCTTCAACTAATCATTACGATCATAGTTTCCTTGAGATCCATTTTAATTCTGTTTCCAATGTTAGTAAAGGCGCATCTTAATTTTTTTCTTCAAAGCATTACGTTTGATTACCACGTAAGTTAATTCAAGCAAACGATGTAAATCTGCATCAACTCAGACAGTTTGTGCGTTATGATAGGGTTTCGAAAGCTAATGAGACAGCACGACGGGCTCTGTTAATAATCTCTCATTAAGGTACATTAAGTAGAAGTGTCTTT
The DNA here is from genome assembly GCA_000376725.2 of Ladona fulva. Taxonomy (NCBI): domain Eukaryota; kingdom Metazoa; phylum Arthropoda; class Insecta; order Odonata; family Libellulidae; genus Ladona; species Ladona fulva. The sequence continues at coordinate 556,428 of KZ308261.1, forward strand.
CTGTAAATAAGAAATGAGTGGCCTTCCAATTCATATGTCAGGTTTTGTATTATTCTGTTAGTGCATACAACTTCAATTACTTGGCCACTCGCCAATGGATCGGATCCCTCAGTTTGATTAACCCAGCAAGACATTATCAGGGCACTTTATTCTTTTCATCAGTAGGCAACATTTATCGAGATGAGTATATCTTTAAACACGCCGCAATTGAAAGACCGTCAACTGGAAGCCAAAATAACGGTAGCGCGAATTATAATACTTTCGGATGCACTCAGACGAATTCAATACAAGGAAGCATTCGGAAGGATCAGTTCAGGAACTCTTTGATAAGAATAGTCATTTCATCTAGGAAGTCGATTCGCCTAAAAAACGTGGCTTGCAAAGGACGGGATATCAATACGTAGCAGAGAAAAGGGAAAATTTTCTGGGAAGGAAGTCGCTCCATCGGTAAAGGGACTGCTATTGTATTGTCATACCGAGAGAAGAAATCCGGAGATAAGCCCAAAGAATGGGATGGCTCGGAGAAACGTAAGAATCCTTAAAAATTCCGAATGATACCTCGGGATTGAAATGGCACATGAGAGCAAAACAGGGGATAACTGAAGGAAGAGGGAGGAACGAGGAGCGGAGGTAATGAAAATTTAGATTATGAGAATGGAAAATTGGGGAGAGAGGAGAGTAAAATTGAATAATCAAGGAGCTGAGGGAAGTGCAAATTTGAGAAAAATATGACGGAAGTTAAGTTGGAGTTTGGAACGGAGGCCAAATTGGGAAAAAGAATAACGAAGTCTGAATGTAATTATTGGTGTAACCGGGGCGGAGAACTTAAGTATATTCTGCATTCTCTTATCAAGGAAACATAACTCCTTTCTGGATTACCAGTTTGCTTATCTCACCATGGGAATTTATGCATACTTTCGGCGAGATTGCAATTTTGAGTGGAATACTAAGGTGTAATTGTATTAAAGGAAGTGGATGAAGGAAAATCTAAATCTCTCCCAGTTTTCGTCCAGCAATGAACAGTGATTTGTGTACATCGTTAGCAACAAAAAATTGGATTCTCCTCAAACAATATAACCGAATTTATATAATGCAATTTCGTAGCATCTCCTTAGTTGTCAGAAAAATGATAAAATAATAACAAATAAACTCCGAAGTATTTTCATATTATTAAAACATTGTTACGCCAGTATTTTAAATCTGCCTTCAAATATTACGCTTCAACACAAAAGGTATAGGTCTTTTTTAAACTTTCATTTAACTCCGACTTTTTTCTGGATAACTTCATTGACACCGAAATCCATAAAATATCGAAACAATATTTCGCGGTATAGAAGCGATTGAAAGAAAGCGTACGTGAAGTGGGATGTTATGTGAAAAAAAGCATATTCAGTAGTCCTTGTGGCTCAATGTCTAGTAGCGTTTTGCATAAATAAATCAAAAGACGGAATTGAAATTCATTTCTTACCTTATTTTTAGCTAGTTTACGATTTAAAGCGTTGGTGGAAACTATGAATTTATATACTCTTTTTATTCCCTAATTTTAAATTTTAACGACAAAGATAGAAAGATAAATTTACACCAACAGAATTCTTGGCCTTTTTTTCTACACATTTTGGCTCTGAATTCATATCCAAACGATTTCCATTAATTTTCAACATTTTGAAACTAAACGGTCTTTTAAAAGTTTTACCAAGTCAATCTGAAATATCCTCTAGTAGACATTCAAAATTAACAACTAAAATCCGTGCCGAAAATAATCTCCAAGTAACTTTCAAAATGAGCGACTTCAAAGCGTTCTTTTCTTTAATTTTAGCACCTCCGTTACAAAACCCTGAACTGTGGACGAAAGGCAGTTTTAACTGCTGCACTGTACCAAAATGGCCCACTTACACCTGAATTTAGAGAGCAGTGGCATTCAAACCCTGCCGGAGCTTGAAAAATAAGCAAGGAATCTGCGAGGTGCGCGCAAGACCATCCGAAACGGAAACCAGCTCAATATCGCGGGAAAGGCGATTCACGTTTCAAAAAGTAAAAACAAGAGCTTTACGGAGCGAACTGAAGACAATGGGCGGGAAGAAGAGTCTTCGAGGTTCAAATGACGAACGAAACTTCCTGGAGTACATTTCGAAGACAAAATGGGAGGCAATAAGGAGGGAGGCCAGGGTTAAGTGAAATGACAATGATTAAAGGATGCGACTGGAGATATGGAGTGGAAAACTCCGGAAAGAGTCGCATGGAAAGGGAGAACTAAATTGGACAGATGAAGAAGGAAAGGGGATGGGGAAAGAGGCAACGTTGGGAGGAGAAAAACTCGGAAAATTGCTTAGTACGGGAATATAGAAGATGATAGTAATGGTTGGGAAAGATAACAGGGCTAGGTAATAATAAAAAAGTAAGGAATGGCGTATTTCAAGGAATGAGAATGAAGGGCTTTTATACTGAAGTAGGGCTCCAGGATAGCCAAGTGGGCAACGCGTTCGACTTCGGTGAAAGTGGTCCCGGGTTCGATTCCCGGTGGGGGCCCATGTGCGAAATGACCTAAGCTGTCGAAGCACTTTTAACAATACTACTATACTGAAGTAAGTTCTTGGAGGAAAAAGCTAGTACTATACGACGAAAAAGTCTGAATGAAAAGGATTTGGCCGGAATTAACACTTCAAAAGAAAATTATTTCCCAGTCATACTGAAAAGTAAGATATGCCGGCTTGAGAAATGATTAATTAAAATCAACCATTGCAGGAAGGACGTATAGACTCTGGGGTTACTTTGGAAGCATGGCGCTTAAAATTATAGAGACGTTAAGAGTAAACATACTTGGAGAAGCGTAAGAAGACGAGAACTTAAACCCGTATCTTCTACAAGCCGAATGAATATTCTAATTATTGAGCTATCTCGTACATTAGTCTCACGCAGTTTCAAATGACTTCTTTCTTTTACGGAGACTTAATCAGATTAGAATTCTTACATTGATTGCTGCAATAAATTGAGAAAAAAAATATTTATGACATGACGTTATTTTGCTGTATATTACATGCACATTTCTGGATTAAAATTAATAATATTTACAATGAAACACTATTTGACAAGAAGGTTGGCGAAGAAGGCAAGACAAGTTCTCCTTTTTGATCGAACTGAAGATAAAAATCGCTAATTTGCGGTATAAATGAAGTAATTTTTTAATTACCACCTCTGTCAGACTAATGACCCTTAAAAAAAGATCATAAAGCTTATTAATCCTTTTTGTGCTAAGAAGTTTAAGCAACGAGGCGTATGATTTCAACCAATTCATTGCAGGTATGGTGTTCGGTAGAATGGTTCATCGTTGTTAAGTCAATGTTTCTCAATGACGAAAATTTCATCAAATGATACGAACTTATACCGCTTACGTACCTTAAGAAAAAATTTATACTAACAACTACACCATTTCCAAAAGTAGGATAAAGGTAACGACTCATAATCCCAAACAGTGAATTACATTGTAACCGGTACTCTTGTCACAAAGAGAAGTAATTATTCTCGAAATTGGTTATATAAAATAGGGAAAAGTCACAAGAAACTTTTCTAATACCTTAAAAAAATTATTTACCAGGAATCATTCTTTTTACTCATAAACTTATCAGTTTTGAAGAATCTTGTGCCAACGTATAGACTGTGTGGGTATTAACTTAACAAGCTAACGCATATTTTTAGGAATGGTAGCTAAGGTTTACCTGCCAATGAAAAAAGAAAAAAAATTGGAGCAATTCTGTTTCGAAATAACATATGCGAGAAGCAGATCTGCAGATATAACTTCTTTCCTGAGATAAAAACCGAATCACCTGAAGAAAGGGACGTTCAAGTGGAGAGAAAAACCCTGGAACGAAAAACGGGAAAAAAGCAAAGGGAAGAAAGACAAAGTGTAGAGGGCGTCGGCAAGTCTTATGGGGGGGAAAGGACTCTGTTTGAGATTGTAGAGAGCGTAAAGAATACTGCCCATTACCGGAGTTGAATCTCGAGGGAGCAGAGTATGTGGTTGAAATGTAGTGGGCGGACAGAAAAAGGAGGGAAAGTAGAGGAGAGATGTTGCAATTGAGAGGGAGTGGTTTCAAAAACTTCCGCGGGATAGAAATGAGCGCAAGGTGCCGCGCGAGGATGACCTGTCTTCAAAAGAGTTTATTGCACATCGCCGTCGTTTCTCTTGTAGATCCCCGGAGTTCATTAGCTGACCAAACGGCTTTCCCGCACCGTGTTACCCTTTATGTACCGCTGAGGAGACGCCGGTAATTAAAAAGGTCCGCGATTTTTATTCGGAGATAAATCCTCGCGTCATGCCAACGTCCCGAGACGTGGATCAAAGGTTATGAAGTTTACTTTTGGGACTAGGAAAAGGAAGCGAGATTTTCATTTAATGGGATGGCGTCGGAAGCGCGTGATTAAGAAATGAAAATCAGAGAAAATGTTTCGCCTTGCTTTCTAAAATGAAATACTCCCGTGATAAGGCGGGAGAAAGTTCGAAATTTAATGCCGCGAGTATAAAAATATATTGCGCTCGTTCTAGCATGTACGTGAAGTTAAAAATTTTAACTACTACATTATTCCGGAAATTTACGGGTGGAACAATCCAAACTATTTCTCAACCTTAAGATTCCATGGATCTAACTTTAAACAGAGATTAAAATTTAACGGATAAATATGATAGCGAATATTTTAAATCAAGTTTTTGATAATTTATTACATGATTCACCCAGGCGTTAATTTTCAGCCTTAAACTTTAATAAAATATTTTAAAACTGAAAGCAGATGTTAGGTGAACTGAATATTAAAAAGAGAGAAAATCTTGGCCTTATATTATGAAGGACGAGATGATCTAAAAATATTCCTTTTTCTGTACGAAAAAGTTTAAATTTCTAAACGGAAGCGAACATTTAATTGATTAAAATACGAAACTAACGTAAATTCTAAGGTTCATAGCATAAAATTGCACCTCTTCGTAAAAAGAATAACACTTTTCTAATAGCGTTACGTGCATTCCAAATAAAGATTTACCTATTGTAACAGTAGGCATATTTAGTTTTCGTACTTAACATTTTTTTTGTAACCAAGGAAATACAATACTAACGTGAATTTAGCCATTTAGCACACCTTATTCCAAAGTTAACATTTGAATTCTTCAACATGTGATAGTGATTTGAATTTTATGCGTTACTAACTATTAAATGAACTTGTGATAATATATTTGCAAGCTTCACGTACAGTTGACCGGAATTGATAAATTGACTCATTGCTCATAAATAATCATCATATATTTAATTCCGATAATCTGTTGGCCCTTAAAACTCGTGATACTAGTCGTAAGGGTGAACCATACCACCATGAACCTTTCTTGTGTATGTGTCGCCTCTTGAAGCATAATTTTTAATGCAAACATGTACGCGAGTAAATGTTTATATATTTGTCCTTGACATTTTCCAACATAACAATTCTAAACTTGCGACTACAATTTATCAGTAAAAGTTTACTAATTCCTGAAAACACAGCATGCAGAATCATTTTGACTACTCAACTTCAGCCAAAATAAATATGCAATACACTGCTGCGCCCCCATAATTGCCCTAAAGATCGCAAGCTGCTTCTTTCTGGATCTTTCTTCATCCCTCCTTATAAAACACCCAATCGCACATAAGCAAAAATCTTTTGTGAAAAGAACTAAAAAAATTTCCACTTCAAAAATAGTGGTCGTTAAGTCTATACAGGAAGTCTGTCGAAAACCAGTTGGGAGTAAAAAATCAAGTCAGCTTTTTATTTCTTTTCCCGTCTCCCTCCTTTACTCGGAATCGTGAGGAGATAACCAATGGACAAAGACAAAAAGAATGGGAGAAAGGAAAGCACTCCGAAGAAGGAAAGATACATAAAAGTGTGATTGGGAGAAGAAAGAGTCTTGAGGGATAAAAAGAGAGGTGAATCATCCCAGGAGGTGTATTGTGACTATCGGCGAATCGTAATCCAATTGCGGGAAAAGAGAAAGGTGCGATACGTTATTAGAAAGGACATTGGGGAATAAAATTTGTTTCATACCTTCCTCGAGTTGTCTTTCGTTGGGAACTGAACTGGCAAAGTTTGATAGGAATCATCAGTAAATAAGGAAGAAAATAAGAGACAAGATCTGCTGTTTCCTAATGCATACATGGATGCTCTACCCTACTATGTTTTCTAGCATTCTCTTATGCACTTTTTCCTTCATGGAAACCTCTTACCTAACTTCATTTAACTTCCTAAGCAATGAATTCTCTCTTGACATCTGACTCCTTTTTATCTTCCCTCTATTCCCTAAAAATCGACACTTTTTCCTTCGGCCCACCAGATAGCTAAGCGGGTAAAAGTGACCTGGGGTTCGATCTCCTGTGGGGGATTAAAAGCAAATGACCACATCTGTAGAAGCCCATTATTAAGTACCAATAATACCCTTTCCTCTCTCACCGTCCCCAGCACTTAATTTTCTTATCAACCCAATTTATTTTACCCTTACTAGACACTGGTATACACTCTAATGGAAGAGGCCCTAGAACAATGCTTGTGGGCATATTAACTTGAGGGTACATAAATTGACTTGGAAGGTAAAAATGACTTTATTAATCAGAGAAAACTGTATAACGAAACCTGTATGTTACAGAAACTTGTTTATAAGGGGAAAAATTGCATATGTGTGATTTAAATATGTATACGGCGGAAATCTGTCCTTTACGAAAAATTATTCGGCAACATGCAACTCCGCTAAAGGCAGGTTTAACTGTAAATGTATTTGAACCTATCAACTACGCAATATAAAGTGAATACACATTCACAATAAATATAGCAAGTGGTCAGCGCATAGGATCCCGCACAACCTTATACTGGCACTTATAACCACTTCCGACCTTAGTTTTTAATTCAGGTAACTTGTCAATTTTTTCGTGATGATAAGTCAAATACCTTCGCCAAGAACTGAATCCATGACGGCTTTCACCGAAGTCGAATCGACATCTCTTTAACCTATGCGCATACTTAGCAAAACGTTTGAGAATAAGATTCCGGAATAATTCGCAGAAAAAGTTAATAATTTTCGAAAATTAATAGTTCCGCATGGGGAAATAAAAGGATCTGGCATCAATTCTTAAATCTGGGTAGTTGACGCATCAATCCCAAACTTAAAGTATGGGGTGGAACACCGTTTTGCGGAAAGTTCCGAATGTAGTTTTTCCCGTAACTTGCTAAGATTTGGCGGAGCAGATAACACGCGCCTGGAAATAAGGAATCATAAAAAAAGTTACAGTATCCGGAGTTGTTCCGGGGAAGTAAAGGTCACTTGGAAAGGCAGAGACAGCAGAGAGAGCAAATAAAAAGTTGAACGGAGATCTGTTCTGCTTTGTGTAAGGTAATACCCAGGAGTCGTCACGGCGCAAAGCGCTTTGTCGGAGCCAAACTGTCGGAGAAATTCGACCGTGACGATGGCAGAATCGTGATTCAAATACCTACGTGATTCGGGATTACCTGGACATCGTTTCCGAATTCTCGGTCGCGAGAGTGCGGGTTTATGCACCGCTACGGATTGGATGATAAGAGCTTTAACATCTGCACCTTTGTTTTGCAGTGTATAGACGAATTACGTCGATGCGATAAGAAAAGGTTAAATTTTATAAATGCTACGGATATGAAAGAAAGTAAGGGAAACTGTTACGTACTCTTGTAATTAACTTTTCTTTTTCTTTAAAATGCTGATCCTCCCTAGTAACTGTAATTTACGTTGGTGTACATATAATTTGACCAGTTGTAATGCTACACATTAAATAGATTACATATAATCATAAATTTTAAAAATATATCATTACAACTTAATGTTCTCTTCAAGGCATCCTTAAGGAGCTTTGTCGTTTTGTAATGCGCCTGATTAAAATGAAAATCATTCACCACTCTATGTATCCATGCTACATACTAATATAATATATATATCGGTAACACATCCATGGCTTTGAAAGAAGGAAACTCGGAAAAATCGTAAATCGCACCATGACAGTCTTTCTTTGACCAATTTGAAAATTATTGAATTTCTCGTACAATGATAAATTAAGGTAGCGTATGATCGCGTATGATAATTTAATGTAGCGGAGATATTTACATAACTTACAGATCCGGAGTATAAACGTACCGTGTATATCTAGACAGTTGAATTCACCGTTTGAAGCTTACCTGCAAAAAAGAAAAAATCAGTTAATAATGATATAATTTCAATTTATATATTTATAAATGTTATCAGTAATTTTTACCTGTAATCTAAAATAGATAGCCGGACAATATTATGTAATCTTTTGGCTATCACAACAATCCTAAGATGTTTATAATTTTATAAATCTTGGTAAATTGCATTATTTATGTATCTAAAAAAATAAATAAATAAATTGACGCATGTAAATAGCTGATTAATAGTAATTTTAACTCATGAATGCAGAAGTTCGTGTTTGCGAAATATTAATCTTATATATCTTAGCGAGCGAAAGCGAGTCCTCTAACATCCTTCACTTGTAAATAAATTTTACAAAGTCAAGCATTTATTTCAGTTATATCCTATAATATATTCATATTCATCTACTTAATTTACATCTATCGAATCACCGTTCAACGCATGGCAATAAAGTTACCAAATTAAATAAATATATTTAATAATTCAGTAAAATAAAGTGGAGGACAATGTATTTAAATATTTTAAAGCATACTGCACTGCATGAACACAACTAAAATTGAACCCAGTTTCGATTCTGTTTATTATATTGCTGATGGTTGAAAATTCTAGAAAATTTTTCTTAAGTAAGTGAAATGCTGGAATTTGCTTGGAGGATTGCTTTCAGAATGCCATCTTTGTAATATTTTGAATGTTTATGTCAGGAAAACGGGTAAACGAAATCTGGAAAGTTCGCATGGATTACTGGCAATCTCACTCATTAATTGATGTAAATTATTCAAAGAACATAATTCAATATTACTGTCACCGATCTTAAGTATGAATTTATGAATTATAAATAGTGATTACTTTTATTACATGTAAAAATTACAAAATTCGAAGAATAACCCACACACAACCAAATGTCAATCAAATCGGACTTTTCTCTGACGTCGTGCAAAATTGGTACCACTTTGATCAGTCGTATTCCCGACGTTTTGATTTCTTCCGGTAATATATTTAAATGCATATAAATTATAATAACATATTTTTCTAAAACATTATATTCATTTTCGGATGAATATAGAGTTATTCAAAGTACGAGTATATAAAGTTATTTCATGGAATTTACCTTTACAAGCAGTGAGCGATGGTGCGTAATCGGGACATTTACATCGCCGAGTGCAAAACGCCGAGACATAGTCGGGAAAAATTCATACTCCAGTCATTTTGGTAGTTATCGAATATTTATTCTAGTCTGGTTTACCTCTAAAGTAACTCTATTTGTTATATATTCAATATGTGATTTTTTTTTCTGCATAGAACTACGATGAAATAGTTTCTTTGAGCATAGTTTAGCAAAAATATCTTTCCTTCTTGAGAAAGAGAGTCACATCTAAGATCAATTCACGTATACGAAACATTTAACTCTAATTTGATAAACATTTAAATATTTAATGTGCCCCAATGGACTAGTAAACCAAAAAAATTGTGCTGATAAAAGAGAAAGCTTCAGATCAAGAAATTTGGGCGTCCGTGAATCCTGGTTAACATTTTCGGGAAAATGGGGGAGGCGATTAAAAGCTGGACGAATCCCGAAAAACCGTGGTAGCCGTACTTACTTATTCACGAATTCAATCCGTTAGGCAATGAAATAGCTCTGGCGTTTGAATCACTTAATGTGCAATCTTTATTGCGTAGAAAAAGTCAGCATTTTGTAGAAATAATTCTTACTCTATCCCAATTTACTGCTGAATTCTGGTTCCATAAAAAATCCAACGAAAAACTCACGGAATGCATCGATATTTTAACACTTTATTGGGCGTTGTATAAAGAGGTAAAGGCAGCCTTTATTCCTTTTGAAGTGTATTCACTGGATTTGGCACACATTGCACATCAAAAGGAATGCCCCAAATGACGTCAAAAGAGCCATCCGCAGAACGACACACCCCATCCCGCGGAATGGACTATTATGGACGGGACTCCAAACCGATGTTTTCCCTCCTTTCAAATTATTGAATTATTTAAAGAAAAAGAAATCACATTGTGACGAGATGGAGGAAGGCCTGGGGTACGTGGGAATGTGGCCAGAATGCGTTTGTCTTCTCCGTGTTTGGAATGACGAAATGGAGTGGGGGTGTAGGGTGGGGATAGCCAGCCTGGCATTGAGCTTGTCCACACACAGAAAAAAGAATTTGGCCTGGGAAAGGAGCGAAAGCGGCTGAAGAGGAGGGCGGGGGTCTGTGGTTCCAAATTGAAGGGAGCTGTGACGGTATGTTGACGCAACCACGCCTGAAAATGGCAGGAAAGGGGGCGAAATGGGAGTCAAATGGGGTCCCTATGCCTGACGGGTTACCGTAGCGTACAGTCCTTCCGTCTCCCCTCTGTGAGAATATCTCGGCTGCGATAATGCTCGGCCCCTTCTTTCCGTGTACACTACATTTGAGGAATCCAATAGAAGGGTTGAGATTCTCTCCGATTTCATCATTTGGTAGTTGTTCCCTGGAACCTTGGAATTTGACAGCCTCTTCGTCAGCTTGTCCCGTATTAAGTTCAGACATTCGTGTCGTTCGGTCCAGCGATGATAAAAACTGCCCGCGTTGATTGAATTTGCCTCTATTATTTACTATTCCGGTGGGGAAAATTGGCAGGCATTAAATCCGTGGGTGAAAAATGTAATGGACCGGTCGATGTGATGAATGTGGCAGGTCTTAATTAAAGTGAAAATTTTAAAAGTATTCCTGGTAGTTGATTAAAATTCGATTTGTGACGTTCTGTGCTCAATATTAGCGATACCAAACGCTGATAGACTGTGCATGGACTGATTGACATTAATGAGTTTCCGAGAAAATAATTTTGTTGAGGGAAACTAATTGGTTTATTTAATGTCCCTCTTTGTTGATTGCAAATGAGTGGCAAATTATATGAAATTTTACACTATTCCTTTATTGTATATTATTATTTTTCGTCGTTTTACTCATTTTTTGTTTATTATTTCTACTGGTTCCTTATCCAGAATGGAATTGGAAAAATCTTGTCCATCTAAAGACGTTTTTTCCGGAACATCATTATTATTTGTTGGAATAGTATTGTTAAAAATGCTTCGACAACTTAGGTTATTTTGTACATATTGGCCTCAACCGAGAATCGAACCTGGAACCCGGGACCAAAGGCGAACGTGCAGCTTAATTGGCTATCCGGGAACTCCATTATGTATAACATGCGATGTTAATCAGAGCATACAAAAATTCTTGCAGAGAAGGAAGCTAGGGATTTTTTTTTTCAATTCATAGGAAGGGTCGGAAAACACGCCGTTAATCTCCGCTCCTAAGCTATGTCATGGAGCAGGTTGAATGTGTCTCATTTCTCTAGAGGTAAAAACAATCATTAAAACTTAAAAAGAGACTGTCATTGTCATTTGGAAGAAATTTAAGGAATAAATGAATATGATAAATTGGAAGAGGACAAATGAATCTTTGAATGGATTTAACTTTTGAGAGACCAAAAGAATGTTTTCTTTCACTACAGAATTCAGCGCGGAACCCGGATCGTAACTCAAGTTTCCCACCATTAGCTACCAAAAGCACTAGAAAAGGATTTTGCAGAAATTCTTTCTAGAAAATAGAAAGCTCTGCCGAAAATAAAAGGCATGTCGACGCGGTATTTTTAGATTTTCGGAAGGCATTCGATAAGGTCCCTCACCATAAATTATTGTACAAATTAAAAGTTGCAGGAATCAATGCAGAGGTAATAAATTGGATAAAGGACTTTCTCTCCGATCGAGAGCAACGCGTAGTGCTGGACGGTATTAGTTCTAACGTGGTAAAGGTGACCTCGGGCGTCCCGCAGGGTAGTGTAATCGGACCGTTGCTATTTTTATTATACATTAACGACCTTAGCAATCTTACTGATAGTAAAGTTAGGATATCTGCAGATGATACGGTAATTTACAGGGGAATAGAGAGTAAAGAGGATAGACTAACCCTGTCGAATGATTTAGATAACATTATGAAATGGTGCGATGATTGGCAATTAGAGATAAATGTAGACAAATGTTCAGTAGTTAACTTCTTCGAAAGAAAATCTATTATTAAAGATTATCCGTACAGTCTTCGTGGGATAAACTTATTAACAGTAGAGTCAGTGAAATATCTTGGAGTACCTAACTCTCATGAATAACTTAACATGGAGTACTCACATCCATAATATATGTGGAAAAGCACTTAAAAAACTCGGCTTTGTAAAGAGAATAGTCGGTCGGAGCGACGAAAAAGTTCGCGAGCGATGTTATCTTGCGTTAGTCAGACCTCATCTTGAGTATGCGTGTAGTGTTTGGGACCCTGACGATAAGTGTTGTATTAAAGAATTAGAAAAGGTGCAGCGAAAGGCGATACGTTTTGTGAAGAATTGCTACGATAAATCAGTGAGCGTCACTCAGATGCTACAGGACGCAAAATGGGAATCTTTGGAAGTTAGAAGATTTCAACAAAGGATCAATTTACTGGATTAATTCAGAGAAAGCACGTTTAGAGATGATGTAGCAGATATAATGCGTTCACCATGCTACATAGGCCGTTCCGATAATGCGAGAAAGATCAGAGGAATAGATGCCAGAGCAAATAGATTCAAGAACTCATTTTTTCTGCGAACGATACGAGAAAATAATCGATTAAGGAAATAGAGTCATGGTGCATGCACCCCCGAAAGGCGGCTTGCAGGGTACAAACATAGACATAGACATAGACAAAAGATGAGGAGTAAGGTAAATTTCCCATGATTTCTGAGCTCTAATGCTATAAGTGGAAAATGTTAACTTAGAGCACCACAGTATCCTTAGGATAAGAATTTCCACAGTATTCAATAAGGAGATACCAATTAGCATTAGTCATACCTCAGTAGCGTTCATATTATCACAGCTATGAGCAAGAATGAGACAAATAGAAATGAATAATACATAAATGATGATAAATGCTACATTTTCTTCTACCCTGTATCAAAAAACGAATGCAAAATACTCCATTCATCAAGATATGACAACAAAAACGAAGGATGACGTACAATGTTACATAAGAAAATTATAGAACGATAGGTTAACGCCTCAAAAACTTTCCAGTATGTGTATTTGAGAGAGGCTCTCTTGGCAATGCCATAAAATCTAAAAAATAGCATAAAGAACGCATGTCGTTGAGAGGTGAAAGTAAAAACATACGGCTAAGTTGGAAAATTTTCAAAGTATTATGATAGCGACGGCAGACGAGTTACGAAATGTGAAAGTGCCGTTGTTTGTGAAGAGTAAGTGGAAGAGTAAAGGAAGATTGAGGTGGTATTACCTTCCTAGTTAGGATAACGTTGCTCATAAAAGAATGCCGCATTATTTCCTGAAGCTGTAATATGCCGTCATTCCACCGCCGAAGCACACATAGTAGAGAATGAGAACTTTGAACCGGGTACAACTTCTGAATAGCTTTGGAAGAGAAACAAGAAGCTAACGAAGAATCAGAAGGAAAGAGAGCATAAAAGACATTGAGGACTGCAAGTAATCCTGAAAAATCGTCAAAAAATCCTTAAATACCAAAAGATATTTTCCAATTATCGAATTGCGTTGGTGTTTTGAAAATAATTCCGACATTTTAAAGACGTAAAAGTAAATCCTTTTAATCGTCCTTTACGGTTCTGTAATGTTACAGTACTTTATCAATACCCAATAATATCAGAAAAATTGAAGTACCATCTGGGAATGTTGGTACTTTGAAATTAATTGAAAATTAAGGATGTTTCCGGAGTTTTTAGAAACATGAGATTTCTCGGAGTAAAATCAATCTTCTCTGAGTATCTTTAAAAATACGCGATAAGCGGGTGAACGTACTTCAGTCTCCTTATCCCCACGTCGAAATAAATACTTTTTAAATATTTCTAAATACCAAAATGTTTTTGTTATATGTACATACCATCATTATCTCCAAAGCTACTAACATTGGTTTCAAATACACGACTGATACGTTAGAGGTTAGTGGGCATCATATTTGGATGGAAATGATAATGAAACATGACTTATTTATGGAAAATTCTACGAGGTATATAATTGTTGAGTCTTTTATGTAAAATTTGCTATATACTTTCTACGTAACATTAAATTAAAAGTTAATTTATGAATCAATGAATAAGGTACAAAATTTGAGATTACTGATGAACCTGTCAATATTGGCATCATATGTTTATATGAACTTTTTTCATAGTTAAGCAATCTTAATTTGAAACTGTACCTTAACCTCGACCGCTCCACACTTGGCTTCCCAAAGCCATTAAGAGAGAGAATGAGACTTACTAGGCGGAATGAGGAGTGAGGTAATTAAATAGTTCAAAGCAATTGCTCAATAGTTAGCGAAGCAGTGCAAAATAACTTTAGCTCAAAAAATACATTCTTTATTCCATGATAAACGAAAATTTCAATTGGGATTTTCCAGAGAAAAGTTATGATTGGCATCAATCGTAGCATATGAATTAACATTATCATAATTGAGGCCATTGGTCTTATATATTCGTGAAATAAGTATCGCTGTTGATGGTACAAGCAAAAACGTCGTCGAAGCTTCGAAGGCATTTCTTAGTCGCATGTACGCCTCCTGTATAACGTCCCTCTTCAGGGAACACTAAATGGAGAGACTGTGTTGCTCTGGAGCGGGAGATTTCACATCCGGGGAGAAGTTATTATTCTCACGAGGAAAGTTACTCTTTCCCTCAAGAGGCGAGCGCTCTCTTAATTAGAGGCAAGTGATCCTAATAAAATCCTTTGACAGCGCAGAGCGACTACATTGTGCAATACGGCCCTTGCGACCGAGTGACCGTCGGAACAAAATTTTTATTCTTCAGGAAAATTATGCCTTGGGAATTTTCCGGGGTTGTTCGCCGAGTTTAAAAATAATTCCCTTTACCGTAATTTTCAACATAGTAAGTCCATTAAAAGATACAATTCATGGAACGCAATAAAGTTATAGTCTCATCACTTTAATTGAATTAAAAACAAGATTAGACAAGCGTAAATAAATCGAATAAACATGACATTTTAATTTATATAATTAAAAAAAATTATGAAGGTAAAAAAGTAAAACCAAGAATCTTACTTGTGTTTCCTCAATTCTCAAAACTGAAAGATCTTCTAAACACCTGTCACTGTTCCTGTCATTAAACTTTAGACGTCCCTAGCTATTAGTCTAACAGGAGCTCAGAGTATACACCAATTCAAATATTTATATATATTTTTTTATTTTACTGCACCAAGTATATGTTCGACTTTTTGTATGGATATAAAATATTGTCCTTAGGATGTTTTCTACTACAGGACATTAATAAATAAGCGAACCAAAATGTTGCCAGTAAGCAAAAACCTCGTGTTCAAACTGATAAAGTAACGGCTTTTCTGAAAACGATTACCTCACCAGTAACAATGATGCCCTCAGTAAGGAATGCTGTACAACTTAGCAAAATTGATTCATTACATTAGAAACCAGTAGCGTTATAATTATGAATGTCGTTCAAACGCAAATCAATCATGATGCTGATCTGAAAAATTATACACCATGAGTTAAAGTTTAGAACAATTTCCATATCATCGCTTCCTTAAGTTAGAATTAGCATAAATCTTAAAAATATAGCATTTATATAGGGCTAGGTGAACATATTTAGGCATTAATCAATCATCGTCACCCAATTTATGATTAATGAGATAGTAGTTGCAACCGTATAGAATTTTGCATTACCGAGATGAGAAAAATTCTAATTCATTTAACCATCTCCCTAACGCAACCGAGATATCTCGTAGAGTGGTTTAAAATCCAGTAACATCAGGGATAATTCGTATTTATGATTATCTGCATTTTTGATCATTATTTACTTTCAAAAAAAGATTTTCCAGTTAAGTTTTCGAGCGTACTGAGCTTGCCTAGAATGCTTTCTTTTATCTGCGTTCCATTTGTGCGTCTCTGATGCTTTGCCCAAGATGTGGACTAACCGTAAACAGGTTAAAATTTAAGGATATTAAAAAGTGAAATAAGGAAAAGTAATATCCAAGAAGATAATAAGAATCCAAGGAGAACTTACTTACTTTGAACTCTCTTACTTATTTCAGCATACAAAGTAACAAATATATGATTTTTCCGAGTAACACAAAAAGTTGTCAGGGAAGGGGTTAATTTCATAATTTAGAGGCATAGGTATCAGAATGGTATAGTTATTTCCTTCGTTGCGAGACGTTGGAATAGATTAGCGCATTGAATGGAGATTTAAGAAGAGGGTTAATTAAGCGTGTCGGATCATCATTAAGGATTATTTTTTTTAGAGATCTCTTGGACGGGAAAGAGTAATATGGGTTCCATTGAATGAGGATGGAAGTAGGCAGTCATTGAATGGGAAATAAAGCACTGCGCTGCAGAAACGAACAAATGGGACGATCTAACAAAGGCTGACACAATGCATAAATGCATGAGGAGGAAATCGTCGTATGGGAAAGGATGACGGGTAGAGCTGCTTACAAAATGGTCTCAGACAATGCTAGCTGGAATGTCAAATAATTCCTCAATATTCATCAAATATTTTAATACAGTACGTAAAATTTAAACGAGCGGTATAATTTAAGTAAAATAAATAATGTGAAATAAAGGATATGATATTAGTAAGTACAATCATCGGAAGTTTTCCTGTAACTCTTGTATTCAAAAGAAAATAACAGTATGTTTAAATAAGAGAAAACGATCAAATAAATCAAACATGTATAAAAAGGTTAGTCGGTTGAAAATATTAACGTTATCAAAAATCAAACCAGCCTTTTGAATCTTCACCAAGTTTAACTACTCTCGGTTGGTTTGAGTTTCGAGGGAATTAAAAATAAATCTCTATCTCTACACACTGCTACGATGGTGTACCGCCAAGTGGAGGTGAGCACCATCAATTATTTATTGGTCTCCGTGGGTTATACCATCGACTATTGACTTTTCCTACCTCTATCACACCTGTGGGGGACACACGCCCCTAACCTTTCCCAGCAGATAATTTCTCACCCAGCCAATTACATCGTCCCAACATTTTTATAGCGTGAATCATCATCAACTGTGTCCCTATCAGAAGATTAGCCAGGATGCGAAATGTCCCTCATCGATTAATACCTTGGCTGTTTATGATTTTCATCGATTTCGTCCACGTACGATCTAATCATCTACCGGCATATTTTTCTTTCTGGCCTCTTTCTCTCACTTTATTTTACAAATCTACATTTTTGAAGTCATATTACAGGACACGGTGATGGAACAACTTCAAGGTTTCGGGTTCGAAACCCGGATAATCGGATTTTTTTAGCTACAGAACGCTTGTGGTTGTTTTTAAATAAGAATGTTTACTAAAACAGACGTAATTGGGGTTTCATGTTACAATTATGTCATTTTTATAATTATAACTTGTAAAGTGCCTAATAAAATCAGTCTTAATTACAAACGTCCATTCGAAAGCATAAGGTTTATTTTTCTCTTCCTCACAACAACCTTGTTTTCTGGATCCGTCTCAAACACAAGGTTGCTAACGCCACAAAACTTCCTTGGTTACCTTTCAACAAACACATGCTTCTGACAAGGAACTTAACGAATGGAAGAAAATCCACGATTTTGGCCCTTGACAACCATTAGCCGTGGCATTTCAGGTGGACCATATGGATCGAAATCATTGCTGATCAAATCTCCCGTTTACGCTGGGAGCCAGAGGATCGTAAATTCTGCGTCGAATCGATTCTCAAATCGATCCGGCCGTCTCAAATCGAATTAGAACCAAACTTTTAAATAGGGACTCAAAAGAATGTTACAGTAGGATAGGTATTGTTACATTTTACCCAGAAATCTTTTCGGAGTAGTAAACATTTGTTATTCTTAAAAGTACTTCCGCAGCTGAGATAATCTCTCACGTATGAGAATCGAACCCGGGGTCGCTATCATCGAAGTTGCTCGCGCTGACCACTCATCCCAAAGCCCATCTCATAAAATTAGGAGTGTAAAAATGTTTCCATTAAAATATTTGCGCTACATTACTATGTGCATAACTGATTGCAGATTTAAGATAACCTCGTAAAAGCAAGCTGTATTTCACGGTACTCACGAATTTTGATATTATCATGAAAGAGAATATTGAAAGTTGGCACAACGGCACATATAGAATTCGTCGTTGTGGTTCCAAATAGAATCGTTGGACGAAATTTCAAAACTACCTGATGTTAAGGAGGTTATGTATAGCTAATGTGACGCATTGATCATTTTATCCTGAAAAAATATAAAGGGAAAACATAATACATGCATTAGTGTTCTACCTTTCGGTAGGTTCATGTGCCTTAATATTCCCTCTTCAATGCCATTTCTTTCGCTTTCTGGTAATTAACCCCACCATTTATGTCATCTAATACCTTTTGTCTTTGTCTTTTCGCTTTCATTACACAAAACGTAATAAAGAAATCATAAGTACTTATTAATGAAGAATGTATGAAAGACTGTGAGTTGTTATTCATTAATGTACTGCAGGCTGGTACTGTATCAAGGTATTCTCGATACATACTATGTATAATGTGACATTGATCTGTTAACTTGAACGTAATTAAGAAGTTCCTGTGCGAAAAATTGCAAAAAAAATTAATTTTTAAGCAATGAAACATTCATAAAGTAATGCATAAAAATTATTATCAAGTACAGGTCCGCGTGCGTTGAACGGAAGTACAAAGCTGACTAAGATGTTAACAAACAGATGAAAATTAACAAATAGCAATCATACGATGTTTAAAAATAGTATTTGCATTAAAGCTATTCTTTGTTTTATTTCTCTACTTTCATAAGCTTATTTGCGCGTATCATCTATAAAATTATATCCAGGTATCACGTGTGTATTTATATGTTGGTATCTATATATCAATTACATTTTTTTCAATATTGTTGTTTTCGAGTTACAGTAAGTCGCAAAAGCGTATTGCAACGATTAAAATTTTTTATATATCTTTAGTCTTTATTTATATGGTGAGACACTTGATTATTTTTAAAACAGTAAATGGGACAAAAACCGTAATAAACATTATTATTATTAATCTATAACCTGCGTGTTGAAAAATAAATCGTAACCTGCAGATGGACTATTACACATGCGGTACCCAATTGTAAATCAGTCACTTGTTTTTAAGCAAACCTTAAAAAAATGTTTAATGAACAAAACTCTTATCGGCCATAAGCAACGTCTCGATTGGTCGACATCTACGAATCACTCAAATCCGAATCGCCGTCAAGACTTGAAACCGAAGTCCCATAGTTAACGGACACGAAACGCGCCCATCGCAAAAATTACCGTTTGAATTCGCGTATACGTGTCCGCTTAAGTAAAGTCGTCCCTGATGAGATAAAAATATGTGGTGAACACGCGTCCTCGTGAAAATGCGGAGTGATGCAAAGAGAAGTGCGGAGAAGGAGTTGAGAGAAGGAGGAAACGATGAGAGTCTCTCGGGAAGTGGAAAGGGCAACGGAGGGTTCGGTGGAGTGAGCGGCAGCAACGGGGCGTGGTACTCGGGTCGATACTTGCGGTCATAACCACGTGGTGCTCGCAATGAAAGCTTTACGTTCTCCCTGCTTCCTCCATCGCTCTCTTTATTTCCACATCTGCCCTTTGCTCTAATCCCTCTCCTTTCCCTGTCCTGCTTTATCCAGCTGTAAATCCTTCCCTCTCCGCCCCTTCCTCTCGTTTCATTGACCCAACTTTTTTACTCCCTCTTCTTTTGATGAAGGGAGAGAATTGGGAAGTTTCGCTTCATTATCTCGCTATTTTCGCCCATATGTTTCGGCGGTGTGATTGGAAGACTTTAAAGCGACGGTTGCCAGGGACTGTTTGTTTATTATTTGTTTTCGATACGACTGTAATGATTTCTCAATGAGGCTAATACTTTCTGTATGAAGCATTGCTACCGTTCGGCCTAACTGCTGTATCGACAACTGTTTCAGTGATACGATATATCGGCAATAGCCTTCAACAGACACAAATAAGCACGACTTCTTTCAATGCTGCGAATAAAAACAGAACTTAATTACAAATATGAAAATGTTTCCGAGACATTGATTTCCTTTCGAAGAATTCAGACCTGAAATACTCTTCCATTCACATCTTCTCTGAATTCTGTTTATTTAAGTATTCCTTGAACCTCTCTAAAAGGACGGCCATTAAAGTGACTTAGGGTTGTTTAAATTTAAATAACAACCTCGGAATACACACCTCGATAAATTCTTGTTATCCTAATTCAATACCGATTGAAATGAATGCACCGACAAATTGTCACCGTTTTTACGACTGAGAAAATTATCAATGTTTCAATCAGTATATCCAAGAAAATAAAGACTTACCAATATAAATGATTTTAAGTTTAGTATTCTCTCTAGTACTATCCTCTTTATGGAAGCTTTAAAACTACTTTACCATAAGCACCTCTAACAAGAGTTACAGCTTGCAACTCATTCTTTAAATTATTTTTGAAGGGAAAATGTTTTATATTTGAAAAATATATGTAATTCTTTCACTTTTGAATTATAATAAGTACAAACTTACGATCATAGATCATGACAATGACACTTGTTCAGATACTTTAGAGAAGGAATGGTTGAAAACAATTACGTTAAAGTGTAAAATAATAAATAAAGCTTTAGAAATATGGATGAGAAAGTTAAGGGAAGCTTACGCAAAGGTGACCTCGCCCAGATAACACTCACTAGGAGTTGGGATGTAAAAAAATCTACACAAACCTAGAGATGCTTTAAGATCTCTCGAGAGAAACAATTTAGGGTAAGAATGCGATAAAGGATACAAATGCAACTTGCAATAATCATCACCGAACGAGAATCAATATGAAACAAATAATTATAATTGTTAGGAAAAAATGACAAAATTTCGTCAACCTACAAAACGAAAGAAAGGAAGAATAGTTCATTCAGAGTTTACCCATAGCTTACACTATCTAAACTAATGACTAATAGAACAGAATATTTATCCAGATGAAATTTAAACAACACCAGTTGCTACGGAGACTCCTGACCTATAAAAAACATTAAACATACCCCTACACCAGAGTCGATCTCATAAAGGTCAGTCGCTTTAATGTGGACGCTGAACTCCTCTCTTTTCCCTTATCAATGCTCACCTGCGATTCAACGATTAATCCCTATCCTCGGCATTTTTATCGTCACTTTTCCTTCGCAGGATTTTCATTCCTTGCCTCTCCGTTCGTTCTGTATTGCCATTTCAGCTGCTCTCCTCTATCCATTAACGTGGCCTCACCCCTTTGTTGCCTTGCGACCATTTATGGGAGAACCGCCCGTGAAAACGTGTCTCGTTATGGCAGAGATCTGTTGCATCCCCTCAACGCTCAGCGGGAGTCATTTGTTACCGGTAAAAAGGTTCAGAGGAGTAACACGCGATGGCGCTGGATGTAACCCTTCTCCGCCACTGTGTGTGTGTTTCGGCCCGAAATCTTTTCATTTTTTCGAAGCAATTAAAAAAAAAAACAAAGCGTAGATGGGATACACAGAGCGCTATTATTATAATTCAAACTTTTCGGCGGTTTCTTAAGCAGAGGATTTGTCGCGATTGCTCGCCAAAAATTCCCGATAGTTTTCTAATTTCTAAATAAGCTGATTCGCTGATGTGAGTGATGTTTGCAGCTAAGTAATCGCGAGGCTGTGTCGGAAGTTGATTGATTTTTCCATCCGTTGACTGTAATGATTGATGATGCGCGAATTCGAGCGAATGGTTGTGTTACCAGCTTAACGCAGTGTGACGCAATCACCTGTCATTAAATATTAGGAAATAATTGTCGGACTAACTCTGACTCAATCTTTCAAACCTTTGAAATAAAAAGGAATGAATTCTCATTGTACCAGCTAGGTTACTTGATATATTACTCCAATGATAAGGTGGTATATATTCAGGAATGCCCTTATTTTTCTAAAATTACATATTTTCAGGCATTTAATATTCAGCTTACGTTGTGCATGATTGTAAATATTTATCTCTTCATATACATGCGCGAAAAAATCAAGATATTCTTTCCCGGATCGGGAAGGGAACATCCATACAAGAGGCGTTAAAAAAGTTGCTGGAACTGAGCTTTGCCGCTTCCAGAATAGTTTAATACTATAATAAAACCGTGAAATTTGTTTGCTCGTCATTGCTGTGAGTGTATGATAAACAAAGGCTTTAACGAGCCATTGCAAACGAAAGGTCGAGTAAAAATTCGGTATTAGAAAGGCAACGCCTGACTGTCAATCCGGTAGCTTTTTGAACCCCTGCGCACTTTATTACTACTTATCTTTCGTTTCACATCCTAAAATGTACCCACGCAATCTCTTTTATTCTCTAAATTAGTCTTCATTTCCATTAAACTAAGTTTCATTCGGTCATTAATTTTACTTTTCGACATGTACCATTTTTGTCTATCTGCTTCTGTGATGATACGCGGCCAAAATAGTGTTTGATGCTAAAACTTAAGAGAAACAAAACAAAGTCTCTATTAAAATATTGTTATAAATATAATTTATAAATTACATTAAAGACAGACATTTACAGATTCATGAAAACATTTTTTAAATGGGGGTAAAATGGGCTCAAATAGCACTGTGATATTACTATGGTACCATGAGTTTATCAATGTTTGGTTTTATTAATTATTGAATAAAGCATTTCAATTAGTATGACACACAACCTGTAGTTGATTCATATAGGAATAATAATAATTACTCATATGATTATTTTTGTTCACTATTAACAAATTCCAACATCCTAAGGAAACACGGATATAAAAAAAGAGTGACAGGACCAGGAAAGAAAGCTGAAATCTTCCGCTTTCCGGCATTTTCATGTTCGTTTTCCTTGGGATTTTTCATAGGTGCCCGTCTCCACATGCAAAATTACCTCTACCCTTTTCCTTGTGTGAAACTCCAACATAAAAGAAACAATATTGTGTATGAGAAAGGTGGTTTATCTGATCATGCGATTCGATGAGCAAACGGATGATAGAACAGACTTAGCAGAGTGGTAGTTACATGATTATCCTAACAATGAATTAACCTGCTTACGATTAGAGTAATTGAATTACAAAATTGAGCAAGGTTTAGCGACGGCGCGTTACCTACGTAATTCCATTACGATAGATCAGTTTAAACATTTACACTATCGCAAGCCGTTGGTGTGCCATACCTTCCAATATAATCTTCTCCTATCTCATAAAAAACTAATAATAGAACTTTGTACATATATATTAGTAAGTGCTTTACAAACGTATTCAATGACAAATGTTAATTTAGTTGAAACTAATACAGAAGAGAACTTGGGAACGTAAACAATTGCGTAATTCTGAATCCAGACACATAACGCAAAGAAATTTCGTGCCATTCATTCGGGATCCTGGTGTCAAATATGAGGATAATTTTTTTCATGCATACATTATTGTGCTTATTGGAAAAAGCTGTGGGGTGTACTCTGTATGTTTTGTTATACACACTTTAGGGAATTATTAGACTCATTTACTTTATAAATACGGCTCTACAATATGAACTTCATATGGAAAGACGTTCCATGTGGAAGGCATATCACAGAATAAAAGAGACTTGGCAATTTACGAATTTCTTTTGTATTCTAGAATATTTTTATGTATGTCTTTTTATATATGTACACGTGAATTTCTGTCCTTACTTCTCGTAAAGTCCGTGACATGACTGAATTTTAAATTGATGACTAAATGTGATTAAAAGTAGTTTGTAGCTATATCACAAATTTTCAATATCGACCTGATGGCGACTTTTTCGAGTACAAACCGATCGACATTTTAAACCTGACACGGAAACAAGTTTTTAAAATCAAATTCTGCACGGCGTTATGCGTCTAAATCATATAAATTGCATTCGTGTTATTGCATATTGAGACTACATTGGCCACTGGAGTCAGTCAGTAGTAGTAATAGTGGAATTACAATTAGAATATTTATCACATTCCCATCTAAAAGTTCTTTCATTGTCAATTCTTCAAACCTATTCAGGAAGACTACTGAATAATTTAAATCCATCGCTCATTAATGACTTCCTAGAGAACTTCAATGGATGCTTCTCAATTCTTAAATTCAAAATTTGTCTTGTAACATAATTATGGTGGTTACAAGTTAATATACAAGTCTTTATATTAAAAACTTGGCACTCCTTTGTAAAACATTTTGTGGAATAGTTGTAAAACGTGCAGGGAAATTTTTTCTTCCACAGATATCGATTGAAGGACATTTAACATGAATTTAATTAGAGTAAATTTACAAATCGTAGTATCAATCTCATTGGAGCTCCATTGGGTAATTTCGGAAACCTTTTTTGTCTATTTATCGCAGATCCCATTATGAAGTTACTTATAAATACACCAAATACCATTCTTATGAATAAAATTATAAATTACGAAATAAATAAAACTGCAAACTGTTACAGAAAACAAACATTTTTATGAAATTCATCGACCTAAATGCGTGAATAGCACAAATCTGCAGAGAAAAGAGACTCCTCTCATTTCCCTTCGATAATCGAAGGTTTCCATCTGGGCCTACATTCGCTGTAGAATAAGAGAAAAGAAAATCCGAGGACGCGATCCCGAAAGGGGAGTCGGCTATGGGAAATGCCACGAGATAGGCACAAAAATGCCATCCAAATATCGCGATTCTACTGCGTGCTTCTGTGTAAAGGCCCAAAGTGGTGTATCGCGGGATGACAGGGGAGCGTGTGTTTTCATTTTATGTGAGGAAGGCTTGCGGCCGAGGGAAAGAGAATACGTTTTCAGCGTTTAGGAGGAAGTGCCTTTCATGGCTATTCATTCGATGATTCAGCGATAGCTGCAGAATAGCGCGGCATTCAGATACAGAGATGTTCCGATGAGCCTTTCGGATTTCTACAGACTAAAATCTGCCGCATAAAGGAACGGGGTTATCATTGAAGGAGTAGAACGCGCCTACTCAGGCATTTCCTCTTCTATTAAAAACTATATCACATCGGAACATCAAGCGTAGTAACATCGCCGTTTCTGCGCAGTATGCACGATCCTAGAAGCGTAGTATTAGCATTCGGCGAAGTTCCTGCTTTCAAAATTGTCTGACTTGAATGCATATGCAAATAGTGTATAGAACATCGCTCTAGTTATATTACTACTAGTATTCTTTCAATGGTAATTTAATGCAAAAAGATCGATTGTTACTTATGACACTGGGAGAGAAATCTAATCAAAATAAGGCTCCCGGATAGCCAAGTGGGCAACGAGTTCGACTTCGGTGAAAGCGGTCCTGGGTTCGATTCTCGGTGGGGGCCTACGTGCGAAATGACCTAAGCTGCCGAAGCACTTTTAACAATACTACTACTACTCTAATCAACATAGAGTTTAATATAGTTGGGAGCAATCTATCTGTAAAGTATTCAGCCCCTTCATACCATTGGTTACCAAGAGTCAGGAGAGGGGATGAGGTTTACTGGAAAAAATGAGGAGTGAGATATTTATAAGGAATTAGCCCAAAAAGTGAGGTATTTAGGAGAGATGGTTATAAACAAAATTATTAACAATAATAATTGTAAACATATCTTATTTTCTAGATGTTGATGGCTTTAAAGGTGAGGTAAGGTACCAAGAAACGAAACAAATGGCACTGAATTGGAAATATTAAGGCACATGAACATACCGAAAGGTAGAACACCAATTTATATATCTTATTTCCTATGAATAGGAGACTTATGACTAATAACATCCTCTAAAATACGCACCATACTACTTAACTTGTGAAAAGCTTCCCCCATCAATTTCACAATATAAATTTTTTCGAGAAAAAGCTAATTTTTTCATGATGAAGTCAATAAAATTTATTTTATAACAAATTTCTTCATTATACTTCTTAGGAGTCCAAAATATTTTAATTACATAATAATATTAATTTTATCAAGAGTAAGAAAACAAGGATACCAAATATTTATTAAAAATTCTTCTCATCATAATGTTAAGAAGCCTCAGTATTATCAAGTTATATAAATGAAGAGCATTATGCAGGAGTTGTGGTAAAAATCTGCCTTTTTATAAAAAAATCTATGCAATACGTAGGTACGAAACCTTCGATCAGAATATAGCTGATATGAAACAAATTTGTTATAGTGAAAATAAATATACTTTTGAAGGCATTTTAACGTGAAAAGTTTTCTCATTAGATTCGGACCATACTGAAATCAATTTGATAGGAAGCAATTGTTGAATACATCTTGGTGTACAATCTGTCATCACTGTGAGCTTAGCTAAATCACCTCTCATTAATTTCCCAACACTCCTTAAGATTATTAAAGGAAGCGGATATCCGTCCTAGACAGTAACGCTTACATAGTGAATACGTCGTCATAAATATAAACTGCACGACTCACAGCGATAGGAAAGTTCATAAAGCTTAACGACATCCTAGCCTGTCCTCCGATGAAATCTCTTTAGGGAAATTCTCTAACGAGGAATGTTTACAACTTCCTTGTTCTCTTTTAAGGCTTTATAGCCAATCTAGGTCTTTATCGCGAGGATGTATTAATCTCTTTATGAAGCAACTTGGTCTCCTCTGGTAATATAATTAAGTACACGGCGCTGAGTATTGTATGTTCAAGGACTGCCTCTTAAGATGTAATCCTAGTCACATCCTAAGAAGCTCACTTAATAAAACAAGCAAAATACACCCATGTTTGAGGAAAACGCCCTTGAATTCAAATCCGATTAAAACGATGAACTTGTTTCAGGCTTTGCAACGACTCATTTGATATCGATAAATCTGAAATTTTTTAGAAACAGAATCATTTTACCGCTAAAAGTATCTATTTGATATTGATTTTATATGAATTTTGCGTTAATAGTTTTAAGTAAAAATTGATTTTCTAAATAGTAATCTTCATCTGTCATAAGGGGGAAGAATATGCGGCAAAGTGAAAAAATATACGGAAGGTTTCTCTTACCATAATCACGCTGAAACAATTTGCATATCGAAATAAAAGTGTTTAAGTTTTTTAATCACTAAATATTTCCATACTCTCATGAGAATTAAAAGAACATGTTAAGCGGTCAATTGAAGCTAAGGGAACTGGTTATAGGTTACAAGAGACTAATGAGCGTAGATGATTTTCTGAGTATAAATTTAAGAAT
This sequence comes from Ladona fulva, assembly GCA_000376725.2. NCBI lineage: Eukaryota > Metazoa > Arthropoda > Insecta > Odonata > Libellulidae > Ladona > Ladona fulva. The sequence goes on from KZ308261.1 coordinate 583,828, forward strand.
TTTATATATTTTTATATATAATCCTAAACCTTTTTTAGAATAAAGAGAACGGGATTTATCTACATTCACAGTCAAGGAATTTTCCTTTTCCACAAAAAGTGACTAAATATCGTTACATCCAAGCAAGTAACACTTTTCTTTCCTTTACTTTATTTTGCTGGTTACACAGCTTATGTATTTGTATGCGACGGTACGTGTATTTACTTTGTTCATTAGGTAGTTTGTCCTTTCTTGCACGAGCCTGAATGTTACGAGAGGTTAAGAACCACTTAAGTCACTAATATGAACAAGACAGTGAACAATTCTTATAGAACTCGAAAAGAAGCAAGCAATTTATAGTAATCGAGATGTAGTACGCCACAAATGCAGGGCTACCAAATTGATTTTTTCTTCGCTTGATCTGACGAAGTTTGCTATCATCTAACGAATTGCAATTGTAATCTTGGGGGTAAAATCGCAAATAAAAAGAATTGCTCTCATTAAAAATTAAGTAAAAGTCTCTATCCAGCGTTAATACTACGCTAATTTCTCCTGTTGTCTGGGAGAAAAAATTCCAGATGATTTAATGTACGTTAAAGTTTGCGACGAGCAATCAATTTATTTCGTAATATTTTTATGCTTTTAATAGTTTCCGTACCATTTCTGGCTGTATAAATATAACTAAAGTTGTTCGTTAATAAAGAAGCGTGACAATATAAAAATTTATATTGCGTTGTCACATGTGTAAATTAAATAAAAATATTTGCGATGTCAATGTTTGACATTGGGCTCCCGCATAGCCAAAAGGGTAACGCGTTCGGTTTCGGTCAAATCGATCTCTGGATCGAATTCCGATGGGGGCCCAATTACATATACCATTATTAATACCAACAATACTGCCAAATTTTACCTTCGGTATAATATTTTGCTTTATTTAGCGATCTTTTGAGGGGAAATCGGATTAATTTCTGTTTGATTATAACGGATTTATATGTTTCAATTTGGAAATTCCGCAGATATAAGTCATATATTCTATTATTAAGGTTAAGCTAATACTTCAGCTGCTTTGATTAGATCGTAGAGATGAACAATGTAGAACGAATTGAAAGAAGAGAGATTTATCTCCATACCGAACAATAAGAAAAATGGAAATTATTCCATTCATCAATACGGGTTAACAGGAGCAATAAAATCAATCGAGGGGGAAAAGTTTGTCTCCAAAAGCGCGTTCGAAAGGGGTGAAAAACCAAACGAGTTTGATCAAAAGATCGAAAGAATTCCATCGCGAGCTTAAAGAGACGGATCTCGGTCACAAAGTCAATCGCCCGCTCTCGCGAAATCGAAATAAATGACGGCGTAATAAGCGCGGGGAAACCCGTGAAATGATGAAAAAAATGATGCGGGACCCTCGAACGAAAATTAATCTTCCCCCAAGGACAAAGAAAATGACATCGCAGTTGATGAAAAAAATCGACTCTTCGGGCTTAAGAAAAAAAATGGAGCGAGAGCTCGAGATACGCAATTTCGAGTATCAGGAAAAATTCAAATCAGCTTTCTGACTCATCTCGCCCGGATAAAAAAGAATTCTCGCTCGCTCTCATTTTCGGCACACTGTCTGACCTGCAAATGAGACGAGTTCTTCTGCGGAGATTTGTCTCCGAGTGGAGGACGAGTGAATGACGGAGTGAAAGCGAGAAGGGCTGCCGACAGAAAACAACTCCCTATTGTTTTAAATTACGGCTTCTGTGCCTTTTTCCAGGGACGGTGGGCGTTCACGCATCCGTCTCTCCACTGCCGTCTTCATTCTCCCCCTTCCGTCCGATATCTCTCCATTCTTCCATTCCAACTCCATTTCCTATTCGCAGCCGATGCCCACTATGTATGTAAACGCATACGTGTGTGCCAATATAACGCCCAGAAAGGGACAACTACGTCGTTTTATTGCATTCATCTCCATTACTTGTCATTTTCAGACTCGTTTCCCGTAATTCTCATATCGTTTTGGGGTCATATCGGTCATATCATGCCGACAGACAACTACACGATAGATTATTTTGGCGAAAATGGGATGGAATAATGAAAAGTTGTACCGTATTTGAAAATTATGTAGTGAGGAAAGATGCTTGACGGAAAAGCCGTGCGGCTGAAACCAAAGGAATAACAAGTGTGATAAAAGCGAAATGACACAGAGTCGAACCAAAGTCTCCCACTCTCCTGGCAGGTATTCCAACAGGTGTTTCACTCCTGTTATTACTTGCAAACTAAGTAATATAGGAAGTTATTCATAATTTTTTCGTGTTTCTTATTTCGAATAATATAATAATAATTATTATGCTTTGAGAGATGCCCAGAAGAGCAAAAATAAGTACAAAAGGGTGTCGGTGCGAATTTTCACTATGCAAATTACGAATAAAAATAGAGATTATTTAAAATTAGGGAAAAGCAGAAAATTATTCATAATTAACGAATACGTAATCGAATTATTTATCATTCAAGATAAAATCGATTGTGGCAGGCTTTACGTTGTGGATGTTCTAATGAAAAAGACGGTATGAATAAAATTAGAATTACACTTTTCCACAGATGTATTTTAAAAAACACGACCGGTTTCGGTATAGTTCGGCCATCATCAGGCCATCATCGCCTGTATTTTTAAAAATACACCTGTGGAAAAGAGTATTTGTTATTTTATTCATACTATCTTTTAAGGATATTTCCATGGTAGAGCATTTAATTTGAACAGGTCAAGGGTTCTAAAAATGAGTGGCTTAGAAATGATTTAAGGTATGCATTAGGTCGCCATTTGTATTTCGGTAAAGATATAGTGAAAAAATGTACACTTCCTTCTTTTTCCTAACGTGTATGTTATCATAACCAAGGAGAAGAAACCCTTTCTTTTTGTCTCATAAACGTAAACGTTGGGCTCCAAAAAAGCCAAATGGGCAACTAGTTCGACTTCAGTGAAAGCGGTCCCGGGCTCGATTCCCGGTGGGGACCGACGTGCAAAATTACCTCAGTTGTCGAAGCGCTTTTAACAACACTACTAAAAGATGAACGTTTCTGAGCATGAGTTTTACTGAATGATGCCGTAGATTGCAATATCTTCTCATTGAATGTTATGAATTTGAATCATTGGGCCATCGAGCTGCACTTTAATGAACTTTCTCCGATGATAAAGTTCTGTCTAATTATGCCTAGTAAGCCTGGTTCTAGGTCCTAGTAAGCTAGGTATTGGGTGGACCTGGTTCAAAACGGTATATAAACTGATTCTTGAGCCCACAAGAAGTTACTGTACGGAACCTTATCAAGTGCAAAAACACAATCATAATGCATTAAATTTTAATCTGTGAAGTAATACTGCAACAGTTAATTGAGCTTCGAGCAATGATTGGTTCAAAAATGGTTTGGTAAGTTATGGTGGAATTCATCCTTAACTATTCGGGACTTAGTTGTAGTAGTATTAGTAGTATTGTTAAAAGTGTTTCGACAACTAAGGTCATTTCGCACGTAGGCCCCCACCGGGAATCGAACCCGGGAACGCTTTCACCGAAGTCTAACGCGTTGCCCACTTGGCTATCCGGGAGCCCGGGACTTAGTTCATATAGTCATTTAAGTAATGTATGAGATATTTTCGTAACCGCTTCTTCACTGTTAACAAATTCCATTGATGTAATAATTTGCCATCTCCGACATTTCTTCCCGCCAAATTGTCATTCGCCAAAATGCCGCAGAAAATTTTACACAATTCACCCGTTGGAATTTCCATTATGTGAAGTTCCCATTTGTTTACTATACATAATGAACAACTCGACATCTCCACTCTGAAACGGTTTTACGAGCCCAGAGTAACGAGAGAACAGTGTTTTATATATCTGGGATATTAGATCCCATCGCTATATTTAGAACTGGCAATTTCTACAGGGATACGTATTTTTCTTTCGTGTAAATATTCCTACCGAATGCACTGGTCCATAAAAAATTTTATCACTTCGAACTTCATCTTCTCATAATATTACGCAAAATTGAGCCGCGTAAGTAAATATTGATATTGAATTGAAACACATCTTTCCTTTATGACGGTGGCTTATTCGTAAACATTTTCAAATACCTTCATTGATGGCCGAACGTCACTCTCTTACGTAAGAAATCACTTCTTCTATGCTGCTATTTTATGTTGCGAGTGTCACTTTGGAAGAAGTTGAATACGATCTGGAAATTATAGCTATCACAAAATAACGATGACAAACACATATGTGTGTATGTGGCATTATTTATTGTTAATGCATTACAGTATACAGATATTAAGTTATTTTACCTATCAATCACCTCGTAACTCGTAATCAATTACCTCGTAACCGGCCATTCAGCATGAAGGCAATCCCAATGCGAAACCTGAACAGAAGCATTTCACTCAAATCATTTATCATTTATTATTAATCTTTTTTATTCATTATACTATGATCCAGAATCTATTCTTAGTGATTTCCTTAAATTTGAAGACGTTCCTATTCGTTTCTATCCTTCAAGCAAACGTCTCTGTCCTTCCCAACATTTAAAATCGTCACCATCGCTTAGAATTAAATAAGAAACCAATGGAAAGACCAATAAAATAAGTAAACGTCGATTGTAGCCATTGACTTATCCAGTTCAGTTAAACCATTACTCATGTTTCTCATAGGACAATCCACACCTGGGAGGTGCGGATGTGGTTTCCTCCTGCTCTTCCAACTGTCTTTTGACTGTGACACCACACTTTGTACCGCAACACCACTGGGATATGCCCGCCTTTGTAACTGCCCTCTGAGGCAAGATGACAAAGAGGTCCCCTTTCATGNTTATACTATGATTCAGAATCTATTCTTAGTGATTTCCTTAATTTTGAAGACGTTCCTATTCGTTTCTATCCTTCAAGCAAACGTCTCTGTCCTTCCCAACATTTAAAATCGTCACCATCGCTTAGAATTAAATAAGAAACCAATGGAAAGACCAATAAAATAAGTAAAATTGTAGCCGAAATTGTAATTGTCGATTGTAGCCATTGACTTATCCAGTTCAGTTAAACCATTACTCATGTTTCTCATAGGACAATCCACACCTGGGAGGTGCGGATGTGGTTTCCTCCTGCTCTCCCAACTGTCTTTTGACTGAGACACCACACTTTGTACCGCAACACCACTGGGATATGCCCGCCTTTGTAACTGCCCTCTGAGGCAAGATGACAAAGAGGTCCCCTTTCATGTGTTCTTGCCTAGCTATTGACCTTTATAGCATGGATCACCCTACCGAAGCTCTGGTCGGTTTTGTTTTCTATAGCACCTAGCAATCCCCTCAACCAAGCACGAGAAAGGTTCTATGTCGTCGGAAAGAATTCATGCATGTCTCTATTTTCGTTACTCCGGCATCTAGCAAGCACCAAACTTTCCGGTTTATTGAAACATTTGCACGTCGCTGAAAGTGTTGTTAAACTTAAATACGGAAAAATATTAATTTTAATTAGTTCTTTCCTCTTATTATTTACCAATAGAATTATTTACATAATCTATAGCAGTGCCTAATCTATGGTTACAACTCACAAATAATTATGCTCATTTCAGAGATAATGGTACCTTATTTACATCCCATTAAACTAGAAGCTTATTTGAGGCTTATCATACTATGATATATGGAAAAAGAGAGGTATTGAAGACCAAACTTTGAGGCATGGCAGGTAGTATCTCCATAGCGCTATTCCTAGAAGGCTAATTTTCCCTTCTCAAACTGTCTTTATTTAGTAACGGGTTGTGGTATCTTTTTGTAATCCTACTCACGAACTTAATATCGCTGATAACATATTACGAAGCTATACCCCAAATAAAATTTATAGTCTTAGACGAGTTATTATGAAAATTCATCATGCAGAATAAAGGGAGGCTTTGTACTTTTTCCACAACAATTTCTTTAGTGGAAAAACACGACCAGGTTTCGACAAGTGATCGTCGTCGTAAGGACCTGACGGTAATGTCTGAGTTTCATACTTTATTTTGAGTAATTACCATAAAGATAACTTCAATTTAAACTCGATTCAATACTGAAGATTAGACATATTTACTCTTACGCATTAATAACTAGGTGATTACAAAAATGCGTGTAAATATGCCATGGAAAGCTCCAGAATAACCAAGTGGGTACCGCATTCGCTTTTGCTGAAAGCGGACCAAGGTTCAAGTTCCGATGAGAGCCTAAATATGCAAAATGAACTCAGCTATCGAAGAACATTTTTACTGCTACTATTACACTTTCATGGTAACATACGTTTATTACCTAAACTGACAAAAACAGAGAATGCCAGCTGAACCTTAGAAACATTATGCTTCATGAATAATAGTTCTGGAAAGGAATCGATGTACAAAGCTACGTGGGTTCTCAATGTAAATATGAGCATTAAGTGCTTGAGACATGCAGCATATGCAGATATATGAATACAACTTAAACGGTTTAAAATTTAAGAATCTGCACATTCTCGGCACGATTTAACAGCCATGAGGGAGACCACAGTGTGCGCGATAGCAGATTTTTAGTCCTGAATAACTGATAGAGAAGAGCGTTATCCTCCGATAAACTCCACCTTTTTCCCTACACTATCAACTTATCTCTCCCTTTCTCTCATTTTACTTTTGTCGGTCCCTGCTCCCATCTCTATCTCTCTTTTTCCTCTTGCAGAGAAGAAGACGTTCATTTCGCATTCATGATCCGTGCCTCCTGTGTGCCAATAAGCCTCTTTCCCAAGGGCGAAAGCGCCTTTTAAAGGAGAAGTCGGCAGATAGGGACCTGCCAGACACTTTGATGGCACGAGATTGAACTTTTCGGACTTTTAGTGACGCTGCGTGGACCCGACTTAGAATTGCTAGCGATAAGGGGAGGCGGAAGAATTTTACGCGGCGATAAACAAAACGGACAAACAACGGATTACACGTTGCCTTATCTCCACTCTGTCCCGATGCTTGTACAGATACACCCCGGAAGAAGATAAGCCCGAGTTTCTAGAATCTATCCAACATCGTATACCTCTATTTGATTTCCAGTTCATTGGGTAACTTTAGTGACAGGTATGGTGTATTGCTGATGATTTACGAACTACTTTGCTTACGGTGTAACTTTGGCTAGCGAGTAATCCTACTAACGAAACTTCCAACTTACGCAGATTTTAAGCTCGGAAACAAATCGGCTCATTATTATTTCGAAGGATTCCTGCGAAAAGGTAACCGCATACAAAAACGAAAGGATGAAAACAAAAATATCGCGCTATCTTTGCTTACTTGTGAAGGAAGCATAAGTTTCAGCTAACGAAGGTATTGGTAATCGAATAAGAATTTCGCGCGAATAATCCTCGTCAGCCTAGGTATCGCCTTATATCAAAATCATACATAATTAAGGTCCACCTCACTTGAGCTTGGAATATAATTATATTAAGCGTACATTCAGTGTTTTGCAAAAAGGACCGTTTTTTCATTCGACAGGATAGTTTAAATAACGTCCAGATTTTTTTTACATATTCTCCATGGTGGAGATAAATATCGTTCATATAAATAAATAAAACGACTCTTTGCTTTTAAAATATTCGGGATAGAAACGGATTATGCTTTTTGTTACATCGAAAGCATATTTTATTTATCACTCTACTAGTAAACGACCCCGTCAAGCATGACGGAACTTAATTTAGTTCAAAAAATATCTATTATCGTATATATATGGTCCTCCTAAGCACAAAAATATTCCGTCGTAAGATCATAATAACTCAATATATTTCTTTCCATTATTTGTAATATTTATTCTACTATTTTCAAGTCATGAAAGCCTATTTTACGTAAATATCTTATAAAAATTATAAGAACTGATTATCCCCGTGCACTTATATGGGATAATTCATGAAATCAACATTCAACAATGGTCTTAGTCGTCAAAGGAATGGGTTGTTTATTTCCCAAAACTTTTACAAAATTTCCGTGTGTTTTTACAAATTCTTCAAAGTTTGAATCTACATAAATATTTCTCGACTTAAATAAGAATCTATGATCATTTTCCTTTCTTTTGACACTTGTCTCAATTTCAAAAGACTATTGTTTCTAATTTAATTTTGTAAAAGAAACTACCTCTGCAGGCAACGAAAACTTATTTTACGTATACTTTTTATGGAAAAGTATACTAACTGATTATCCTCGTGTATTTATATTTATTCATTTATTTACATTATCGTTGCAATTTGGTATATACCAGGTGGCAACGGTCCGGGGAATGTAAGAAAATTGCTGTAATATGTCCAGTATGAGATAACTTATGAAATCAATGTTCAACAATTGCCTTGGTCGTCAAAGGGATGGTTGTTTATTTCCGAAAAAGTTTAATAATTTCAGATGGTGTGTGTCAAGATTTAAATAACTTACGGTATAGAAGTGTAAACGGGCCATGCTTGTCTAGACTGATGACTTTGCACTTTGAAGCTTACCTGCAAGAAATGAAAAATCGTTTACAATTTTATAATTTCATTAATAATACATTTTAAGAAAAGTTCAATTATGTTTCATTGTTTTAAGAAATATTTCATATTCATTCATAACTCTATTGCTTAGATCGGTTGAAATAAAAAACCTTTTTTGCCACAGCCGAGTTGCGTAGTCTGTGATTTCGCAATCTCTAAATGCAGTTAATGAACTTACGTTTTTATAATAATTTTATCTTATCACCGTGGTTTATTTCTAGTGTATATTTCTTTTGAATGTATAAATAACTATACTGACAGTGTTATTGTAAATAGTTGAAAAGCGAGAAAATTTATATATACGTAAAGATATAATTATATACACTATAACTCAATTTTCAATTCTGGAAGATGTTTAAAGGATTACAAAGATTATTGTTACTAATAGAGAAGCTGATTCATTTGATCTTACAGCCAAACTATGTCCATAAAGATAATTCTCAAGCAATTATTTTCAAAATAAATCATGAAGGAGTTAACAGAGATATAAAGGTGACATACACAGTGACTCCAATGCACTCGTATTTTATCCATAACAATTTTATCTACACTTTTTAAAGTAAAAGTTATTAATGTTACCTAATCCAGAAATATAGATTATTACGTAAAAATGCGAAGGATTTGAGTTCCATTAGGCGTAAAAAATTAGAGAAGGGAGTAATTGATGGCGAAGTTGTTCATTTACTTAAATTTCTATGGAAAAGTTAAACTTAGGGTGTAAGGGTATAAGGATAAGATAAATTAATATCACAGTTTTAAGGGGAAGATAAAATTTGGGAAGTTCTTATAAGGCACCAACAAGTGTCTTTACTTACATCTTGTTGAAAATAAAGTTAACCTCAGTTAATTTTATTTTTCTTCTGGTAATTTCCGTAAAATCTCAAAGGCACTAATAACACGCATTTTGAACCCACGGTTCCTCTTTACTTTCCAAAATTATTTTGTCACAACATCGTGCACATTTGGAAAATTTTTTCGCCATCCCTTTGATGTTTCCACTTTGTTCTTTGCGCTTCCATTTGTCGTATCCTTCTGGACTCTCATTTTCCTGTCTGTGTATAAATCTGACTTTCTCATTTTATTAAACCCCAACCGCTCTTTCTCCTTTCAGCGCCTGTAGCTTTCATTATACATAGCTTGAATAAAATGAGTTTGCTTAATTTTTTTGGCGTTTCATTTAGCCTGAAAATGATCTGCCTTTCATACGGGTGATTTGTATTATATAAAGAAAAAGAGAGCTCGGAAGATAATAAAACCTCATCTGCATTGGAGGAGTATACATGAAACACAGTGATGCATCGACATACAAATCATCCTGTGGTCTTAATTTTCGAAATGAGAAGTTTCCTTGTTGCGGCTCTGGCTTGGAAAATAAATCAGAATTCAAGATACACATTAGGCAATTAAATATGTCCTTCTCACAGAAAGGAAGCAGCGTGTTGTGTAGGATTGTATAATTTCGAGAGAAGTAGAAATACTGAGTTCCGCAGGGTAGCGTTATAGGACCTTTGCTCTGCCTAGTGTGTACAAACAAATTTTGTAACGAATCCATGGTAGAGTTAGAATTTTTTTGTATGAAACGATTATTCAAGGAAAGTAGAAAAAAGAGAGGATGGAACAACGTTATCTAAGGCTTTGAATATAACAGAATTTTAAATTGGTGTAATGTATGGAAATACAGCTTATTAACATGCTTAATCATACTGTAGTCATGAACGCGTTACGTATTTTATTTACGCAATCCTTTCCGGAATTTTTAAATTTACAGTTACGTAAATGAATTTCAATAACTCGAGGTAAACCCGCATTAAGTTGAACGAAATCGAAAATAACTGGGGAACCATTAGTAATATAATAAGAGAAGAAAAAGGGGATGGTGAAGATGCATAGGAAGTAAAACGACGGATAGAAAGATGCTAAGTAATCTGCTAATAGATAAATTCAAATAAGCAATATATTATCAGCTTTAAAAGCAAAATTTGAAAGAAAAATTAATACCGACACTGCGGGAAATACAGGAAGATAGATAACTAATGGTGATGACCGTAGGATAATATCAAAGCAGTTTTCCTCTCAGGAATAGATAAAGATGTCCTTTTATATCATGCCCGATGCTATCTGCAATGCAAATGTGACAGGTGCTTTGAGTTATCTTCCGCCACGCTACGATAACATTACTGCGAATAAATTTCCATGAAGATTACGTGTGCACGCTCATACATTACAAAAGGCGTTTTATGTATATTAAAGGACTCATGCGACTAAAAAATGTAATAACCGTTACATTTCGTAATAACGTCAAGTTTCAGGAAGCCCGAGTTATTATTTGCTCGACATTTCAACGGAGAAAAGGCTTCGTTCATTTTGAATCTCGAACGTCAAACAAGTTCAATTTCCAAAAATATTACCGGATCGTCAACGTCAAAATTATCAATGGCACTAAAGGGAGATTGGATGAAGAATATTCAGCCAAATTTATTGGGCTTCAAAGTAAGAATAATAATTGAAATTTTTCGTGCTACGTTCAGTGTAGCAAATGCCAGACTAAATGGCTGATGTTTAAAATTTTACTCAGCGTATCTCAATACAATTTCCAATCAGTGTAGTTCTAACAAGATTAATGATTGACTATTGATTGCTGTATAGTATTCTGCATCAATTTCCTTCGTTAACACTCTTTCCGCTATTTATTCCTGCATTTTTTGCCGTTAATGAATGTCTGAAAGAGCCTCATAATAATATGTTACTACGAAGCTAGGGTAATCAAGCTGACATAGCGCCTTATTCAACGATTTTATGTCGCTTTCTAATACAATGACTTATAATGTATATAAGGACAAGTTAAAAATGAATTTATCTAAATTTAATACAGGAAGGAAAAGTCTAAGCGATTGATCGTCGATGATGGATATCTAAGATTGATATATTACAGCATTACGTCAGTCGATAACGAAACCATTTTCGACATTTCTAATAAGATGTCAATGTTGTACTTTGCTATGGCTTTAATATGACGCTTTAAGCTATGTATATCATAACATACTAAGAAAGCATGGATAAGAAGCATGTCCTCATGCCACGTCGGTCACCAGTCACTGTGGGATATCTCCTAGTAAAATTAAAATACATTGACTTTAGGGTGAGATGTGAAGAGATTTTCGCACATAACGATGGTGTTAATGCCTATAAAAAATGTATGTTACATATTTCTGTCACATTAGTAAAATTTTCCCTATAATCCTCTATAATTGTAGCATGAAATAAGTTAAAGCGAGACCTTAAACCAGCAGCAGTATCTTTAAACCTATTGAGTTTGCAATTACATTCCTTTCTCGGGTAAGATTTTCCATTGGTTATTTTATTCCCTTTGTAAATATATAGGTTATAAATCCGTAGAAGAAACATTAGTTTAGGCCTATTCAGCTTTATTTGAATAATTTAACTTCAGATTAAGGTGATAAGCCAGCCGATTGGCAATCCGTTACAATCGAGTCCACCCTTTTTCAAGCAATTAAGTATTAACTCTATCTGCTTCACTTCAGGGGCAATATACCTTTTGAGAAAACTATTTGCATTTAATTGCTCGCATTCTAGAATCTAATTTCGTGAGATGCTCATAATTTAGCCGCTTCCTGGTGAATCAGGGCCGAAGTTTCAATGCAAATAACCCAAAGTGGCGCTTCGGTTAAACTCAAAGGGGAATTCTCATTTCGGCATCGATTCAAGCGCGATCAGCTGAGTCTATAAATTTTCATTTGGAAGTCAAATTCTGATGCTCCATGCGATGAGACGAGTTCGCTATTCAATATCGTCTTTCGAAAGCGGTCTCGGGACGTTTAGGATCTTTAATTTATGGGAGGCGACTTTAAGATTCAATGAGCGACCTAATATGGTTACTAAATTATTCGGTCAACATGCGGATTATTATGATTCTGCGAGAATTGGTTAAATGTATTCGTTAGCTGATTTAGTGTTCCGTTATGAATTTTCATTTAATCCGTCCTTTAATTGTTTTGCATGGTGACAAAGAGAGTCATTTAGGAAGATAGCCCTTTAAATGATTTCTAAATTCAATCTGAACTTGTATATATTTTAATAGCGCCATTCAATTCACACGAAGAAATAAAAAATAGAAAATAAAGATGCATGCATGCCTTTTTGCGATACTCAATAGACAAGGGCGAAGTTGTTTTGTCAGACTGTGGAGCATCGTTCATTGAAATCATTATTTCGAAAATGCATCGAGTCGCATACTAAATGAATGAACTAATACTTGTAGTCGGGAATGTTTTTAGCCAAGATACTTATCTACAAAAATATTAATAACAATATTATGGCTATGTATTGTTTCATTAAGGGTTGTTAATGAGTATATTACATTTCTCAGGAAAAGCTACGTTTTATTACCCATCAGGTAAGTATAGAGATTGACGTGTAAAGCTTCTTCATCTACTAGGGGTAGATTATTCCCCCGAATGTGACTGCTCGCACACTGAAATTCCCATCAGGACTTCTCAGAAAGGCAGTTTTCCCCGATCTTGCTGTATTTCCATGAACAGGTCACAGAGTAGCCTCTAAGCACCTGCATAACACCTTAATGAGAGTTTTAAATCTGTATTTCAATAAAAGCTGGACTCATTTTCAGTCAATTATATATCTATTTCAGTAATAGCTGGGCAATTTCAGTTCTATAGGTGAGTTCACTCTATAGCTCAACTGACTGGTTATTTTTGAAAATCAAGTCTACCAAACAATTTAAATTATTTATTTGAAGCGACGAGAAACCGATCATAAGAATTATCTTCTTTACTAAATATTTTCTTTTCAAGCACGGTATCTACATCTACATGTACAAGTACCCTGCAAGCCGCCTTCCGGCGTGTGGCAGGGGGTATAGTACTCGATATTGGAGCCAGCTCGGAAAAATAAAAAAATAAAGATAAAAAATGTCGATAGAATCAAGATACCCCTCTTGGAACAGATTCAGACTGATCTAGAAAGAACTGATCTATGCCGTATGGGTTTCAATAAATTATTAGAGAGTTATTTCCAGGAGAGCGACGAACATTAGCCATTATCTGCATCAAAGGGAATAAAGCCAGCGAATTACGAAATGAATTGCGAAGAATAATCCTCTCGTCAGAATTAAAGCGTTGGAATAAAAAACAAGCACATTCTTCTCATCCGCTTCCGTGCGTTTATTAGCTACTCTCCATGGAGACTAAGAGACGTAATGGCATAAATAACCTTAAATGCATTAGGATGAAAGTTGGAATGGGGTGATAAAACTTTCAAGACGGGGCACAAAAAACGCATCCAGGACTTAGGGACAAGAAAGTCTCTTAGAAGGAGCTATTTAAAAGGAAGATAATAAGGCTTTGGAGTCATAATATCTTACGATATATTTATTAAAGTGTAATCTTTTCATATATATATGTATGCATATGAAAAATACACACATAAATACATATAATCCCTATTGAGTTATAAACACATCCCATTAGCCACTCCCCGCCACTCAGGAGGGTCAAAAACTTCCGCAGGAGTAGCACATTCCTCATTCTTTAATAAGGGTTCTTTTCCATCTTATACGTTTCTGCTGCCAACCTTCTCCATTTCCCACTTTCTTAGAATCCCGCCCTCTCTTATCCCACGTCCTTACGCTCTATTGACTTAGATCCTTCGAGAAATATACGGCTGCAGAATTATTCAAGTGATGTATGTTTCTTCCGGCGTTCCCTTTTGAAGCTTTGGTTTGGAAGGGCTTAAAGGAGCTTTGCAATAACGATTTCCAAGATTTTTTCCTTTAACGAAGGGGCTGTTCATTCGGTGATACATTTTTTTTCTTGTCGGTGCGAGCAGAATGTTTCTGAAGGCTTTGAAATTTGACGAGGAGTCGATGGAACCTCTTATGGGGCTATGGAGATGAATTTTGATTCAGCGGAACTTTTCGATCCTTAGTAAAGTTCGCGATTTGCTCGTCAACCGCAGCGATTAATTTGATTGAAAGTTGGATGTATTATGACATGTAGTGTTTAAGTCGTTAAGTCTTACGGCGTTTCTCGTCCTTATAAAATCATATGAAGCATCAGAGAAATCATCGCTTGTTACTCGTCTTTATCACAAAGAACTGCTCAAAGATTTTGGATGAAATGACCGAATAAAGGATTTTATTTATGGTTTTAATAATGAGTTTTATTGCATGTACATGGAATTGACTGTTGGAACTGCATTCCCATTAATGATTCAAAATTTCCCCTAATATTTATTGCCAGGAATCGCAGGGGAGTATTTACGTAGGTCTTATCTTCACTAGAAAAGAAGCTAACAATATCCACTTCTTCGTCCACAACTTTATGGTAGCTATTCACGATGAAAATAATAAAAAACAACTTATACTCGTTACCACGGGATTTTTTAAAGAAAAAGCGACCTAGGTTTCGACGTCATCAGAAAAGAAGCTGTTTTAATTATATGCAATGTCAAATAAGTATATCGTAGTTGATGATGATAATGTTTAATGGCCTTGACAATGGTTGTTACATCTTATCACGAAATATCACGATCACAGCGGTTGGTATGTTGATCATAACGTTATCATCACTGTGATAGCTCGAGGATAAAAAGGTGCGAAAGACCCGGTATGGCAGTTAAGCAGTTAGAATACCTGCCCGAAAAATGGGAGGCCTGGGTTCGAGTCCTAGTCATGCCACTAATTTTCACATCTTTTTATCCTTGGGTTTTAAGGCACACACCTCTATGTGCAAAGTTTAATACACTTTCCTTTCCCTTCAACTGCTTGAGCCGTAACAGCGCGGTAGGACTACCCGAAGAAAAAAGGAATAGATGATATTTAATGAGCTGCAATATCTATTGCAAAGGATCATCTTTCCGACCCATAGTTATCGTAGGGAGACTCATCAAGTGATAAAGATTCTACGACTCGAAATTTATTGCAATTTATGGTGTGGTCAGTGAAAGTTCGACTTCCTTTCGTTCCTGTATCAATTTTAGTGAGTTGACTGAATAATGGATTTTGATTTTTGATTTGAATAATGGATTTTGATTGAAGGTACACGGAATTGACTCTTGGAACTGGATCCCCATTAGTTATTCAAAATATCCCCTACTGTTTATTGCCAGGAATTGCAGAGGAGTATTTACGTAAGTTTGGCTGTTAGTTGATGTATTTATAAATTCATCTATAAGAATCACGATAGCTGGTTGTAGGAACTATCTCGGAAAAACGAACCTTTTTCGTTAAATAAGAGAAATATTAATTGTAAGTAAAGGGTTAGGATACATTGAGACGATAACAATTGCAGTGGCGATATGTGTATTGAGAATTCAAAGGCCAGGTAGTTGCACAAAGTATTTAGGGATAGTGCCATCTAGCTGACAGAAATTGTAAGCTGAGGTGCCGTTGCCCAAGGTTCACCTGTGTGATTACGTATAATGCTAGAATGCTAGAGCCAATCGATTCAAGAACCCACATTTTCAGTGAACGATACACGAAAGTCATTGATTGGGGAAATAGAATCATGGTTCATGCATCCCCTGCCACACACCGAAAGGCGGCTTGCAGGGTACTTACATAGACATAAACATAAATGATGTCATACATCATATGCGTATGAATGTTGGCCATAATCGTCATATCCGAGTAGGTGGAATGATTACTTCCTTTATCTGCTTATGGAAATCAGAACCGAGATCCTGAGCATTAACAATAATTAAGCGTATAATTAAATAATTAATAATAATACTTAAGCATCGATATGGGAAATGGGTGGGTCAAATACTGAGAAGAGGAGGATTGCTGAAGAATATAGTTGAGGGTAGAACACAAAGGAAAAGGCAGAGGGAAGACAAAGGCCAAATATGTTAGATGACATAGAGAGTGGGGTAAATTAGAAGAAAGCGAAAGATATGGCTTCAAATAGGGAATGTTAAAGTGCACGAACCTACCGAAAGGTAGAAAACTTATGCATGTAATATTAAATATTGATTCAGTGGCGAAAAGGTTAAGGTGCTTGCTTGTAGAGGGCTAGGTTCAATCCATAGCGGCGGAAATTGGCCTGAAGGCATTTATTGGGGAGACCTCAGGTAGAATCAGCCTGCACTATCGAGTACTAGAGGAAAGAATCTGGGAAATAATAGGCGGTGGAAGCATACTGCCGGCTACATTACCTTTATTTAGCATCATCAGACTAAGAATTAGCATCTTTAACCTGCTAACTCATAATTTGGTCGATTTGTATGCAATGAATGGGAGATTATCATATATATAAAAAGCAAATGTTTGTCCGTCTGTCCGTCCCCCTATTTATCTTAGAAACGGCTTGACTAAGAGATCTGAAACAAACTGCATTGTGATTCTACGACGCTGAAATCCCCAGGAAAACTATTTTCATATCTGTAAAGGCCGGGGTTCGAACCCAGGAGCCCATTATACGTTTCCATAAGAGATGAACGTAAAGTACGTTTTCATGACTTGCGGAGGTTGTTTCTTTAAAAAAATTAAATTAGAAGCAATGGTCCAGCAAAATTGAGACAAGTGTCTAAAAAAAGGAAAATAGTCATAGAATGTTATTATAGTCGTGAATCGTTAATATAAATTCGAAATTGCGAGAACCGATAAAATATACGTAAATTTCGTACATTTTTGTGGGAAATAAACAAACCATCCCTTTGGCGACCAAAGCAATTGTTGAATGTCGATTTTATGAATTATCCCATATAAGTTCACGGAGATAATCAGTTCTTATAATTTTTATAAGAAATGTACGTAAAATAGGCTTTCATGACTTGAAAATAGTAGAATAAATATTACAAATAATGGAAAGAAATATATTGAGTTATTATGATCTTACGACGGAATATTTTTGTGCTTAGGAGGACCAGATATATACGATAATAGATATTTTTTGAACTAAATTAAGTTCCGTCATGCTTGACGGGGTCGTTTACTAGTAGAGTGATAAATAAAATATGCTTTCGATGTAACAAAAAGCATAATCCGTTTCTATCCCGAATATTTTAAAAGCAAAGAGTCGTTTTATTTATTTATATGAACGATATTTATCTCCACCATGGAGAATATGTAAAAAAAATCTGGACGTTATTTAAACTATCCTGTCGAATGAAAAAACGGTCCTTTTTGCAAAACACTGAATGTACGCTTAATATAATTATATTCCAAGCTCAAGTGAGGTGGACCTTAATTATGTATGATTTGGATATAAGGCGATACCTAGGCTGACGAGGATTATTCGCGCCAAATTATTAATTTTTTAATTTGTACATTTCATTACGTATGTAAATCACATAATTGTTCCGTCATGCTTGACGGGGACGTTTACTAGTTATTAATATAAAATATAACGAGCAAGTTTTGAGAAACACATGTAAGGACACTCAATATCCCGCTTGGTAGGTACTGTTCTAAACCACTGGTCAAACAGTATAACCGATCGCTGACCTCACTCGTAAGGATGAGGATGATTTTCCTACAGGAGCAAAATTGAGGAATTTTGTTCCACAGCACAAAAAAATGCCCTTCCCTCCACCGTGAGAATTTATTCATCTCTCTTATTATCCTCCCACATTCACGCATTCCCTCGCGGGGGCCCCTCTTCAATCCGCACCGAGTTTGGTACCGCCTTCAGCTACTCCCCACCACCTCCTCTCAAAATCCACAAACTTCCACTTCCCTGCATTAGGATCTCCGCTTCGAATTTCGCCTGCAGGGCCTCTTCGCAATTCCGTGAGGAGCACTTCTATCAGGAGGAACCCCACCCTTCCCCAAAACTAACCAACTTAAGCCACACACACTTTCCCTCCGACACCCTCGACGCCAAACGAGCCGTCTTAAGAAACCAACTCACTTCCTTCACATCGCCGCCCTCCCATCACGTACCGTCTCTCCGCGATCTCGCGCTAAGGTTTCCGCATTTTTGAAATTCTCGGAACCCAGGAAATCGGAATGGTAAAGGTACCTTTGAGGAAGGAGTGGAGAAATGCGGCCTTCAGACCGAATGCAGGCTTTAGTGGCAATTTGTAGGGCTTTTACATTTTATTTGCTTCACGACTTCTAACTGCTTTAAAACGGTAAACGTTAACAAGGTGTATATTGTCTTAGGATTGGTGGAAAGAAGATCATAAGTTAGGCCAAAGGCGGGAACTTGCGGCTTTTTAGGCATCCGATGATACTGTGATATTTATTTCTCTTTTGGAGACTTATTGAGTCGGATGGAAAAACCTTACAATGAATTTGATACTTCTGAATCAGATAAGGCTCCAAATAGCCGTTGTTTGCGTGCAAACTAACCGTTGAAGAATTCCCACCAGCGGGGATTGGGTTCTCCGTGGTCGCGCTTGTAAGCAAGTATTGTTCTCGATACGTATTTCGACAACTAAGTTGCCATCTTCGGGAGAGAAGAATACTTGCTTACAAGCGCGACCACGGAGAACCCAACCCCCGCTGGTGGGAATTCTTCAACGGTTAGTTTGCACGCAAACAACGGCTATTTGGAGCCTTCTGACTCAGATGTCTTACAACAGCGGTGTTCCTTTTCCTCATAGATTCAATTTGATACTGATTATTTCTTGACGAATGAAATATTTATCATTTGTCTTTTGGTACGCGTGGGTTCCCACCGGGGTATGAACATATGCCCGTTATCCGGGAGTTCCTCAAAGTTCCTATTTTCTGTATTTTATGTCCACGAGAAGGTTTCGTTTATTTATTCAACATTTTAAATCGCTCCTAATTATCTAACTTCAATGCAATAAAGCGCCCGTTATATTAAGGCATAGTTGAGGAATAGGTTGTAAAAAATGGGTGACAACGTGTCTCAAATAGCACTAGGTTCATAGAAATTTGTTTTTATATTAATTTCCTATTTAAAATCAATAATCCTGTAAAATTATTTGATTGGAAGGAAGTGATCTGTACTGTAGAATAGTGGAGGAAAGATAATTAGCTTAGGACAATTTTACAATATTGTATGTTGAAGGAGAAGTGGCTTTATGAACATTTTTTATTGATGGACAAATGTATTTAGCATGTTGAGCGTTACTTTGGTAATTAATGCATTGTCTTCATGTACCTACTTCAGTATAACTGCTGCATAAGGGAGTTTTCTGAGAGGTTTTCCTCCCTTCTAGAGCGAATGCCAGGCAGAGATCAAGAGTCCCACACAATTCTTGCAAGTAGGTATATATTTCATAAAATTTTATGTGTATATGTGCGAGTAATGTAAAACTTTTCAAAATTGTACCCACTGCCACCAGGTCATGTGCCTACTTGCAGAGATAAATTTGTATAATAATAATGTTGACGAAGGTGGTGATGATTATGATGATGATGATAATAATATAATAATAATCATATTAGTAATAATAATAATCATATTAGTAATAATAATATATCCATGGTTTAGAAAAACAAAGAGACAGTCGTTCATCCTTAAAACCAATACAATCTGTTCCATGTAAAATTAATCATTCGATACGGAAAATGTTTAAGCCTTCGAAAGAAAATTATTGAAAAAGGGTCCTATATTCCCATTTCCACTTGTTTCGGCGATCGGAGATAAGATATCGTTCAGATTTTCCTGAGACCTCTTTAAGTAATGCCCCAACGAAAAGGGCAATCCTTTCCCATTGCAGTTCCTTTCAAGTCTTTCGCTCCCTCAGCCTCTTTCTCTTGTAACTTCTCTTTAGACCATCCCTTACTTGCAGCCCCTTAAAGACCCGTGGCTTTATACAGTCGGAAGAAGTCCGCTCGTTGGGAAGGCTCATAAACTGCGCAAAGAGGGAGATAAACGGAAGAGAAGAAAGAGGCGGAGAAACAAGGAGAGCGAAAAGGGAACGGAAGTGAAATATGGAGATTGGAAAAGGGGAGAAATATTCGTGGGAAAATAAGGGGAAGAGATACGAGGTACGATTCCGGAAGTTGAACAGGCGCAAAAGGGAGTCTGGTTCCACTTCACAAATAATGTATGAATCTAATTTGTCAGCTCAAATTCTTGGGATTCGAAATCTAAGATCACCATCAAGATCTTCCACCATCCTGGAGGGTTAAGTGTAAAACAGAGGAATATTGCAACGCATGATGGTTATGGAAAGTAGTTCGTGTGAATTCAAAGCGAGTACGGCGTACGGCATGAAAACCCAAGCTTTTGTACATTTCATTACGTATGTAAATCACATAATTTTTAAGATTCAATTATCGTCATATAATATATACATTTAGTAAATCAATTATTATTATATTATAGTATGCATCATTACATTATGTAGGTTACGATTGCTTGATTAATTCAAAGTAATTATATTTGCGGAAGACGTAATCGGTTTAATACGATCCCCCTGCTACTTCGACCGATCAGATAATGAGCGTAAAATAAGAAGAATAAATGCAAGAACAAGTCGATTGAGGGACACGCTTGGTGTTTACACCCCCTGACACTTATCAATAGGCGGCTGCAGGGTATTTATGTAGATGTAAATGTAAATCGGTGGTGAAATAGTTGACATGTTAGCCTTTAACAGCGAGGTTCCTTGTTCTAGTCCATTTTAAACAGGTATTCATTTATATGTTTGTCGCCTGTGATAGTGCTTTCTGCAACATATTAAAATGCACATTATTAGAGTTGTCTATTTAATTAAAACACATTGTATTCATTCATATACATGAAGTATTTTTTCCAAAATATTATTCACACTGTACATTTCATGGGCCCGCAAGACGGGCAATAGTGGGGAATGAAAAGGTTTCTTAAGGCCATTATATTTTAGTTGTTTTTAAGGGTGAGAATAATCGGAATCAAAGCAGAGGGCTCTAATGAAGAACTTCAGAGAACGCGAACCTACTGAGAGTTTGATCAATTTATGAATAGATACAGAAAATTAGCTACGAAAAGACGATAGGAAACGCAGCATTTTTCGCATCATAATGTATAATTTCGCATCGCATCTTTATATACTATTATATATAAGTGTCGCAAAATATAGTAATTAGGAAGACAATAATATATCTTCGAAAGTGCTTACTTAGTGAGTCAGTTCTTAGTAATTTTGAAAGCGTTTGCCTGATCAGTCATTATTTAAACGTTGTGCTATATGAAAGGTTAAAATGGAGGTTTGAATTAATTGGACGGAATGTTTAGGAGAATAATAAATGAAAAAAATCTTCCGATCGGATTTGTATATCAGAGTGCTGCAGCGTGCTAGGACCAGAGTATCTCAAACAAGCAATTTAGGACCTAATAACCGTAGTATAGGGGAGGCAAACCAACGCTACATACATGTGCCCTGAGAGGTACGGGAGATAATTTTTTTTGGAACGCGAATCTCATACTGTCTTATCCTTGTTATCTATTCTTCACTTTAAAAGTGACGCCCTAGAGTCAATAAATTCGGATTTTGTACATTAGTATTGATAATTATCGATTAATTACGCCAATTTTTACATCTTAATCCTATCGTTTGATAATATCAGCTTCTTACTGTATGGTTTTGCACCAGATTGGCACGCTAGTCCTTAGTGTATACGAAATATGGCACTCATGCTACAAAAGGTTTGCAATACCTGCGCTCTAGTATAATATAACCTGGAACTATCTAGGAAACGGGTAAGAGTGATCTAGCGCAAGATTGTGCGCACCCTGGAAAAATCCCAAGGAAGATTTTTCAAGTCCATTCTTTCTGGAACTATACAGTACAAATAGTACTGTAGGAATCCCGAATCCACGTTACTGATTTCACATAATTCTTATTCGTTTTTCTATTTCGCGCAATGAAAGAGGAATTGCTCACTAACATTAAACGATCGAGTAGGTTTTAAGCCTCGTATCGTTTCAAAAGAAATATGAGGTTCAACTGAGAAATAGGCTGCGGTGTCGCTTCGAATGAGTTGTAATATCTGCGAGCTGAAGAAATAACTTACTTTATGACACTGTGTTACTGAGCGAGAGTAACTTTCTTTTGGAATAGTCTTGAGGTATCATAGACATAGGAACATAGTCTTTAGGGGAAACTGGTGCTTGTGAAGCACTATTTCGGACAGTTCGACTCTTGTCAAACTCACGAAAGTAAGTTGGATTGAATACAAAGTTGGGAGGAGGCATGGAAGAGTAAATGTTTCCCATTGCGTGTTTTAAAACATTGAAACGAAAACGTGAGTGTGACGCAGATGGATGCGATGGCGATTTGAGAGTAAACATGTTTTTCCTCGCTAAGAAATAGGCTCAAAGCAGGAAGTTGAAAGTGCGAATGCAGAATTTCCGTTTTCCTTTCTGCGGAACACAAAGGGATTGGTAGGGAATAAGAGGCGCGAAAGACTGCGCGCAGTTGGTTAAGGGATGACAAAAGACCGAGGATGGAATTAAGCTGAAAACGGAGGGAAATTAAAGGATAATGCGAAGGGAAACACGAAATATTGATACAGAGAGAGAAAATGGAACTCGTACTCGTAACATTTCGAGAGATGAAAGCGGCTCTGAATAAATGAAACCTTACGAGGGGGAAAGAGTTAACAGTTGAGAATCGGAAAAATACGTATACGTATAATTGAAACAAATACGACGCAAAAAGTTACCAAAAGTGCAAGTATGATAAGCTTGTGAGTTTCTACAAAATCGACAACTATGCCGGGAATGACGAGTAAATTTAAGCCGTAGCCAATTGTTATTGAAATCGACATTTTGATCCTGCAATGAAGAAACGACGTATATAAAACAGCGACAAAAATATAGTTGCTTAGTATGTTATCCCACGTAGTACACAAAAGAGTTTTTATAGAAGTTCCTCTTGAGACTCCTAGCCCATACTTGAACTGATAAAATTAACTAGAGATGAAAACCGGGCTTTATAACTCTGTAAAGATAGCTAGATATCTTTTGCGCCATTTTGGTTTCTGGAAGGGTTATCGATGATAAGGCTTAAGATTATAGAATGCGGGAACGGTTATACTAAAGAGAATGACGCGGTGAAAGTATTTTGGGAAAATCATGAAAACTCTTCCTATAACACTTCCAATAAAAATGATAATGCTAGTACTAAAAATAATGTTATATCGCGATGAATTTTGATGAAAAATTCTGTCACTTTTAATGGTCTCACATTTCAAGCCGAAGAAAGCGAAGAAGCTGAGTAAATTTATGCTTGGTCATGAGGAACACTATATTTAACCACTTTCCCTTTGTGGTCCGGATTAACCTTGCCCTTGAAAAATGGTTACCTAGGCAAAATAATGAGGAAGCACTATATTGTTATTTCATTAAAGACCATGGATTCCATTACATGGAAACTGCGAAGTACATTTGATTTCCTTTTATGACATTATAGTTCTTTCCTTCTACGATTGCACCATTTCGAAATCACCCTAGCTAAATCGTGAAAATAAAGAGAAAGTTTTAAATATAGAAATGATATTAAGCAAAGGAATGGAAACTTTACTGTAAGACGCCGAAGAAGTACTTTTCCATTTTACTCTCCATATACAGTGAATATTGAAGATAAAAATTTTCCACAACCTTAAATCGTTCCTTTCCTTAGCAATTTTTTCTTTTTGATGAGTAACAATGGTTCATTTTTTAAGATTAGCATTACTTTAATAGCATCTTCATACTTCCTTAATTTTCAGCTTATATGCACTATAATAGTAAATTCGTACTTTCTTAATTTTCAGCTGAGTTTCGGCGATTCATCAAATTAGACACTATGATCCACTATTCGTAACATAAAATACTTTAAATTTATTAGAAAGTTTCTTTAGCGTGAATAAGATATTTCATTTATACTGAAAATAATATTAAGTAGAATCATTAGATAGATTAGGTTTAATTTAATGTCGTTATGATAATTCCATGTTTACATTGCTAGTAGTATCGTACTCTCTAAATCAAGTGATCATATACATACAAATGTATAACGTACATATAAGGTTATCAATTGTAGAAGAAAATATATAAACAAGCAAACATTAAAGAAATTCGGAAATTTTAATAAATTTGAAGAGGTTTAATTCCCACTGAATCCCATCCAAATTAATCAATACTATCCTTAAGTAACGCAATGGTATTTCCGACATCTTAAATTTGAGATATTTTAATCCACCGTCTTGCAAAGTTGCGAAGAACACTGAACGAAATCTGTAACCATGTGCGTAATTGAATTTTCTACCTTTCGGTAGGTCGAAGTGTCCAAAAATTCTTGCAAATAAGACAACGACTAGCAGATGCGGAAATGAAACCGTAGCTCAATGTAATTATTATTCAATATAATTTTAAAGTTTAAAGACAATTTGTATTAAAAGTAAATAGTTAAGCATGCTTAAGAAATATTAGAATCACACAAGCTTCACAAGAATTATAGCAATTGATTTTACATTGGGCATGCCCTCTAACAGGTGTATTCAGCAGCTCGAGCAACAACTGAGTGATTTACCATTAGCTCTGATGAAGACAATAAACAGACAATTTACTACTAATTCCCCAAATAAATGGAGTGCTCCCTCTTTATTGATACAAGAAAATGACATTAGAACTGGAAATAAATAAGCAGTAGAGAGAAAAATAAAGGGTTTTATTGAGGAGGAAAAAGTTTGATCAAAACAGAAACATTCAGAAGAGAATGGACGAAGGGGAAATAAGAGCATAACGCCGGTGATATTTCCGGAAAACCATGGCAACGAAATAAAACAAAAGAAGGAAGAGAATCTGATACTGCCGGATCAGAAATTCCTACTCATTTAAGCAACGGAAACCTTTCATGAGGAAATGAAGCGGATAACTTTTTGTTTAAGCGCGCATCTCTTCAATTTCAATGGCTCACGAGAAATAATGCCAAACTTCCTCCAACTCAACGATTTTCATTGGTTTCCTCGTAGATAAGGTGGGATCGTGGCATTTGCACTACAATTGACATATTTTGAAACCTGCGACTCTTAAGACAATGTCTACTAGTAAGTAATTGAGCTATCTATTTTCTCATATGACTCTGAATTGAAACAGTATTTCATATGTGGAACCTAATATAAAAAATTACGTGAACATTATCTGGTGGAGTGTAATAAGTTGTACATTTCTTTTTAAATTTTTTATCAATTATTATTACTCTTCAGGTTTACTTCTTCATTATATTTTGGCATTCCTTAATTATATTCTATAGGTTCTTTGGTCTTTTTTAATGTAGAATTTCTTTACAATTTAGATTCTATGAAAGAAATCAAGGCGTTATGTTCAGGGTAAGTTTTGTAATTACGGTAAGAAATAGAGTTCTAATTTGGCATCTTCCAGAAGAATTTTCCAATTTCGCGATAACTATCAATTGTATTGATCGTTGTCGTAATTGTTTCAATACCACTTATTGGTATACTAATAATAACCATTGCTTCATAAATATCCATCAATGATGAATCGATTCTGGTTAACATTAATAAAAAATTGCTTTAACTTTCGACTACTAAACTAATAGCAAACTCTCAGGGCGCAAATAATCGTAATTGGAAGTTTCTCTAGGCTATTTATCACCGCTTTTTGCTAAATCTCCGATAGTTACTCGGAAACCTGGCCTAGAAATTCTAACTCAGAAATTTCTTGTGACGTACTAAGAGAAAGAAGCCATCGCGAAACTATTCGTAAGTTAATTTAAGGAACTCTTGAAGGCCATTACGCTAAAATATTGTTTTAGCTAATCTGTGATCACTTAACCCTGTATCATAGTTAATATGCGTAAAATACTTGGTAGAAAGAGAATGGTAGCTATTATTTCAGAGAATTAAATCAGTGCCTTGGTTTAGGATCTGATCTTGAGTGAATCGTTTCTTAACGATCTTTAAACGTATGAACACTATTCTCATGTAATCACATAGGCATATACATTACTAGTAGTAGTAGTGTTAACGACTCTACCTGATATAACTCTTGGTTGAAAAACTCTTAGATAGTCCACCAGAATTGACTTATTTTTATATTCAAGTATTCCTATTTACAAGATTGAATAAGATTATTTCTTAGTCTGAGAACGAAGTATTCCTTATCACACTATTAGAAATGAGAACCCAGATACGAACCTTGTGGGACACACATAAGTTAGGATCGAATTAAGTCCGAAGGTCGAAGCAGGACTTCCGCAAGGGCACGAAGGGGATGGAACGCACAAATGGAAGGAAAGCAATTACATGATCCGCAGGAGGGAAAGAGGTATCAGGAAGAAGATGGAAATGGCAGGAGAAGGCAGAATGGGATGCTAAAAAAGAAGAAAAGAGAAGAGCCGAAGGGAAAGTTGAATGAGAATGGAAGGATTTTGCGAAGGAAGTGGAACGAGAGGAAACCGATAAAAGTGGAGATTTTTGGTAGAAGCAAATGGAGTCGATGGAAAAAGAAGATGCAAATGGAACGGCTTCCCGTAACCTGAAGCGCGGCGTAGGGAGGGATATGGCCAATGCTATAACAGGAAAAGTTAAGTCTAGAGAAAGGGGAGAGGGTACGGTGGAGAAACGAGAGGAAGGAAGAGGGCCGTGTGGAATGAATACAGAGCGAAATGTTGAGGAAGAAAATCAAGTCATCCGATACTACCAACTCTGAGATTTTATCCATTTGTATGGTATGGGTAATTGTACTCCGCTGCGTAATATGGAGAGCTTTCACTCTTCGCATTTCTTGGACCTCATTGATTATTTTCACTGAAATTCAAAAGGTCGAAGTCTCAGCAAGCAATTAACACATTGCGGATTTGTCTGTTCATGGTACTTATCTACTTAAACCTTTTTGAAATCCAAAGTAAATCTAAACAGATAGAGAGGAAACGTTCATTACAGAGAACCCGAAAAAAGTTTCATTCTGTTTACCCCATAGCCTGATGTAGTTAGTCGTTTTGTTTACTGACTTATAAGCGATCTAGCCAGAAACATATAATGGATGTTTAAAATTTACGTGATCTTTAAATTTTGATCAACTTTACCACGAAAAAACTTACAAATAACCCATCCCATTCCGTAAAACCAATAAATTAAATCATTATTAATAAATATTTTAGGCAAAAAATATTAGCTATACAAGGATTGCTGTTTAACATTAGTAAACTAATAAATTCAAGGATTTTCAAAAAATTAACCGAGTATAGGTTGCAAGGTAAAAGACGGAAAGGCAAAGGTAAAAGATACTAGATGATATTAAGTGAGAGTTAGTAAGTTATTATTAAATGAAACGAAGGGTATTTAGATGAAACGTTTGCGGATCATGAACCTACCGAAACGTAAAACACTCATGGTGATGGAATCAGTAAATAATATTTATTGAAGCACTATAATGTTAATTAAAAATCAAGATTTTTTCTTCAGGATGTCAATATGTATGATGAAAAGTCAGGATGTACGATAAAAGTCCCTAAATAAATTCTGAAATTATACAAAAGTAGTGATAGTGCACATACTGCCCTTAAACTATATCAAAACCACTTGCTATTCAAAGAAAAATCGATAGATAATGAATGAATAGACGAATTAAATTCAAATAAAGTAGATAGTTGCAAAAAAGGAGAGAAATGGGGAGAAAAAGCAGTAAAAAAGGTTCTTGAGGATATATATGAGAGAATAAACTGAGGGAAAAGCAAGGGGTGTCAAGGCATGATGTAGGAGAGAGTGGTAAAGGGGAAAATTAGACGGATAGGAGCCCAGATGGGGAAGAAATCGAGAAGGGTTAGGAATAAAAACAGGGTTCTAGGGATTAGGAAAAAAAGTCGATGAAAAAGAGAAGAAACGATCCGAGAAAACGAGGAAATAACTTCATCAGTCTCATCTCCTTCCCTCTCCCTGACCCTTTCTCCATCGTTTAGAGAGACTGTGGGTTTTTTTTCATCCGTCTCATTTACTTACTTTTTCCATAGGCACGAATGTAAACTGCCGCAGTGTCAAGCGGAAAATAGAAAGGTATTATACTCGAAATCCTTTCTCCTTATTTTATCTTTATCAGTTTCCTTCCAAAGACTGCAGTGCAGTTTACACTGGAAGAATATTCTTGAAAATACAAGAAAGGGCGGACTTTCTCAGTTCTGATTTTAGGAGAAAATATTGCTGATGTCTAACATGTAAGATCATGTTAAAATAAGAAGAAATTCGAAATTTCCGCAAAATTGTAATTCTACCACTACTGGTTTTGCTACAACGCCATTATCAGGTAAATAGTACCAGAAATGCAAGCACTTAAGCACTTCTACGTATATCGTAAGACTCTGTACTCATATATACAACAAAACTAGGTTCCCAGATAGCCTAGTGGGTAACGCGTTCCACTTCCCGGAGGGGCCGACGAGCGAAATGACCTATATGCCGAAGCCCTTTTAACAATACTACTGCTACGACAAATAATTAATATTGCCTAAATAAATAATATTGCGGATTTCACTTCTTAATAACTATTGGTTATTATTGCTGTCGTGGGATTCGCGCGTTAATATTTAGCCAAGTTTCTCTCATCATTACAGTAGTATAGAAATCTATAGGTCTTTTATACCTACCAGGCTATCGATATATCCCTGTAAAAAGATGTTTAGTAGTTACAAGAGCACTCTGTTGTTACCATCTTATTATTGATTGACAACTTTACATTATTGCTTGACAACTTTACACCAGCAAGCGTGCGTTTTGAATTCGAACCTCCCTTAGTTTCTCGACGAGTTGGACTGGGATTGCTAAATATTAATTATAAACTCAAATGCTATCTAATTTGGAGAAATACTTCCATTGTTCGAATAAATCGTGAAAAAAGGATAAAAACATAAGAAGATCTCTTTTTCAAAGTGCGACCTTACGAAAAGTATTATATTATTATCAACCACGTGCATAATCTTTCATTCGAAGTAAAGTTATGGGCATGGAAGAGTATTGCGTGTTAAATCGTGCAATGTTTCATTGTTTGGTGTACAAATAAGCAACTGAAGCTTTAATTCTGATATTAATTTATTAAAATTTTCGAAGCTCCAGCAACTCTAGAGCTTCGCAAGTAAGGAGACTAGCCAAAATCAAATTTTACTAGGTCTATTTACAACACATGGTTAAAAATCAGAAATTAAAAGCGGATTTTCACATTTTAAACCGAAAAATGCTCTCTTGTTTGAACTTTTCGTTTGTCTTTCGCCAGAAAAACCCTCCGCATGAGCACTTGGGGATAGTTGCTCTCGGCATCGAAATAAAATTTGATTAAATTTCTCTTTGAACGCTAAACTTCTTCTGTAGTCAATTTCATGCCTCCTTGTAGGAAAAATCACCCACTATGTAAACTTTTTCGAGTGCATGTTATTTTTACGGCCTCGAGGAAAAGGGGAGTACTAAACGTAGGCTGGAGTGGTTTCGGCGAGACCCGCTCCCTTTCGTTAAAGGAAGCTATGAAAACCAATTGCGCGGAAAAGAAATTTAGTGGAGAGACCTTGGAAACCGTAGCAAAGTCATCTTACAAGTTTAAAGCGGCAGATGTACTCCAGCATGGCGTTGTCATGTGGTTCAGAAACCTTGAGATGAACGTTGTAGAGGAGAATGCAAATTTTGCCGAGATGACACAGTAAAGAATGTTGTCTCCTAACTTGAAGAAGGGAGGACCCTTCGACAATGAAACAAGCTCATCAAATTTTTAACAAAGCGCCTCTGAACTTGGTCAATGTTGAGGGAGCTTTAAATAAAATATGAGATAAAGTTAGACTTCTAAAGCTCGCCGTCGCCAGATATACGTTGATAACAACAGGAAGTTTTATATTAACATTTTAATAATGTACTGTAACAGAAAATATGCTATGTTGAGTTGTGAAACTTTGGCATTGGCAAGGATAGTTCAGAGATGTACTTAAATAATTTTAAAACTTGGGATCATAGCTGCATCATAAACATTTTACTAATTTTATAACATAAAAATTGCTATTAACGAGTTTCACGTTTTATACTTGAGAGATGGAAAGCTTACTTTTGGACATAATCGACTTTGACGGTTGTTTTTTGATACCTATTCCTTGACGATAAAAAATTTCTGTTTTACCTCTACCATTCACAAAATCTCCAACAGATTTATTAACGGTAATGAACGATAATTGAACGAGGAACTTTTGAAGATGAAAATTAAAAGGACCTACAGTGTATCGGTAAATTAGAATCAAAGAGCAAGAATTTATGAATTTGAATATTTTCGATGGCCCAGAGTGATTGACTGATAAGTCGTTTGCAATCGAAATATCGATCGTGATCGACCTACAGCCGGACGTGCTCTGTAGTAGTAAGTTCTGGAATAAATGGGGAAATGTGGGGAAAAATGATTGATATGTCTACTGTTATTATAAAACGCCAACCACATCTAACCTCAAGTAAAACTTGATAGACAAGGAAGGAAGAACATTTCGTCACGTGGAAACCATATTTTTTGACCTAAATAAATGTTAGTGTCATTAGCAATCTGAGTGGAGGATCGTGTTTATATTTTCTCACTTGCAAATAGATAAGTAAGTTTCATTGTAGAGGAGCAATTAATAATTGATGGCAGTTACAATAACTTGATTACAATAGTTTTACTAGAGATTGAATAGTAAACAAAATGCTATCACTACGATAACCAGTATTATGCGTGCTAAAATTTTCCTGCATACCATCAACATCTCAACAATACTCCATTAAAGCATAGTGGTATAACTTAAACTTGCTCAGCTCCATGGAAGCTCACAAACATGCTGCGGAATTCCATAAAAAAGGAAGAAGAAATCGAAGATTTACTTTCCACGGAACTTATCTTTGATTACTTCTTCGTTTTTTAAAATGAAATTCCCCCAGATTTCACTTAGTATTTTGAATATTCCGTAAAATTATGAAAATGAGAAACTTTTATGTCTTGAACAAAACTTAAGAATGAATCAGGAGACAGAAGAGTCCGACGTAGCCTGGATTCCAACCCTGATCTCGAAAGGTGTATTTCGATTCTGGGGAAATTGATGGGATTAGTAAACTTTGGAGTAACAATATCTTCTAAAATAGATATTGTTCTTCATTGGTGGCTGAATAGTTAGTCAGCGGTAGCTAATTGACCATTCACCCACCAAATGGGAGATCTGGGTTTGCGTACCGGCTACGTTAGACCAATTTGATCGTTCTCTAATATAGAATAAGTGCGCGCCAAAATCGGCCAATTCTCTGTCCCATAAACGTTTTACGTGTTATTTCACCACAATTTTTTGAGAACATATTATTTGATACCTAGATATTTGAAATTCCAGTGACTATGGGTATCATGTCAACTTGACTGAGTGAAAAATTATGACGATTTTACGAAAAAGTTTAAGGACATTTTTGTTAGTTTTGTGGTGTTGCAAGCCATTCACAACTCATCGGTGTGCCTAATTTTCGGCTCAATTAATTAAAGTTTGATCTAAGCCTGTTTCATTATAATCATATTTAGGAATGAATTTGCTTACTTGGTGTTGATTAACCCTTCAGCTGCGGGAAACGTACTTCTACGTTCTTCTAAGAGGACTGTGGGAAAAAAGTATTTCAACGTTTGACCTGCTCTTTCTTCCCCCTTCTTGTCCTTTCTCAATTTTATGGCCCTGCCTCTCAAGTAGACACCCAAAGGCTCACTCTTCTGTATTGTTCTAGATTGGGAAAATCCAAGGGATTTCGCACCTCGGGGGAAACCCAAATCTTCGATTTCTGAATAGTGGATTTACAAATTCTATATCTACATCTACATAAGTACCCTGCAAGCCGCCTTCCGGCGTGTGGCAGCAATTATACAAATTAGTAATAATAATTCAAATTAGTAATAATAGATAAAAATCAAGATATCTGCGAAGTGTTTGGTATCAAAATGATCAGCAAAGTGCAAGGAAAGTAAATTCGGACTGCTTATACAAAACAAATTTCTTATTAAATATATTATATATGATACCAAACATAATTTCTAAACAATAACCACTGACCGCACCCACAAGAAAAAGGTCGACCCGGATTATAAGGGGTAACTACCAGCTAGGACTTGCCTGCGCCTCCAGTACTCCTGTTACTTTTCTCCCGCACACAGATGTAGAAAAATCTGAGGATCCCGCAGCTAAAGGGTTAAAAAAACGCTGAAAATACTGAGAATAGCTATCTCATTTTCATGAGTTTTCAATTTAGATTGAAATCATCAGTCCTCATTCACTGAAAAATGTAGGACATAAGATATACGATCATTCTTCAGGCGGTGGTTAATTTAGAACTAGCACTTCCAAATTACAACTGAAAGTACACGGAAGTAAATGTGAAAAAAATCAGCCTTGAAAGTCAAAACAATATACGCGGCTGAGATTCGGGACGCGGGGAGCTAATTTCAAAAAAAGGACGCAAATGGAGACAAGCTCGTTTGGACTGCATAGAAGGCCTTCACGCACCACCGAATGTCTATCGAGAGCCACAGAGTTGCTCGCGAACAAACCATCCCAACACAATACAACTTTTCCACTGCAGACATTGAAACAAAAGGGAAACACGGCCCATCTGCGAGGAGAACTTTCGCGTTCCCCTCACTGATGGATGAGGCTTCGGAAAGAACTCTTTTTTCCCCCCAAGGTTCCCAAATCATCGAATGGCTACATGCACCGGAAAACTAAGAACAAGACTGCGAAACATCCGGATGATTAATGTCGGAGAAAGGGCGGAAGTTGCGCCTTTCTAGCGACTCCTAGAACGGAAAAATTCCCGAGTCGCGAAAGACCCCCATTCCGGAAGGGTTTTTGGGAATGTGGAGATTATGGCGGGAAGTGGATGGATACGCCCCCGCCCGAAAATGCCATCTGCGTCCCAAGAATGGATCCTTCCCTTTTTCCATTATTCCCTTTCACTCTGCCCCGTACCTGTTTCTCTTTTTGTGCCAAAAGGGAGCGGAATCTTCCTCCCACATGCAGGCGCCGAATCAGACTGGTACCGAGAGGACTATGTCCCTTTTCTTCTCCGGAGTTCGATAATTTCTCATTTTTCCACGCGCCCGTATACTGTGTTCCTCACATCGCTTAACAAGCCTTATCTCCGCACGGTGACCATGTGTGTCAGACCAGCAGCGGGTAACCTTATGACCCCGAGGTTTTCCTACCCTTTGTGTCCACACACCCAGGCCGGCGCGTGGTTATGGGTCTTTGTTTCTG
Source organism: Ladona fulva (assembly GCA_000376725.2). Taxonomy (NCBI): domain Eukaryota; kingdom Metazoa; phylum Arthropoda; class Insecta; order Odonata; family Libellulidae; genus Ladona; species Ladona fulva. Next base: position 617,480 of record KZ308261.1, read on the forward strand.
CAGCAATGGAGGATCTGATTTATTTCGGTTGAAACGAAACAACCAACGACGGGAATTTATCAATTCGCTCCAAATAGGCGTTTGTTCAGGAACAAAAATTTGGAAACTATGACATTTTTTGACTGTTCGAGAAAACAAAGGAGCTCTTGCATTTGTTTTGGCTCAGTAACCTATACAATTTTCAATGGACGTGATAGCATTTCTTTAGCGTAATTATGATTCGAAATATTAATTTTAATTCCGTCATAATAAACTTTTGTTACTCCTGGTATCATATCTAGACGAAATGATTTTTTTCATTCCTCTTTTGGTAAAGGATAGAGAATTTGCATCTTTTACAAAGTTTAGTCTCAGTATGTGATAATTTGGAAGCTACCGAGGTGAGAATGATGTGGGACAATCGTATTTATTTTAATAATTTCTAACTGAATGATACGGAGGGTTTGCGATATGGAGGGTGTTAAATTAAGGGCCATTGTGCTGCTTTTACGAGGAGTTTGTTATGCCATAGCTCAGTGAGGTAATCAAATACAAAATACCGCACTCCTCATTTTAACTAGCAAGCCATTTTATTTATCCATGGCTCTCGGGATCTAAAGGTTGAGGGGTAGAGGTACCTGATTTTGGGTTAAATTACTCTGAAACATGAACTTCTTCTCTCTACTTCTTTCTTACTCTTTACTATAAAAGTCCTGAAAACCGTCTGATTAACCAATTAAAAGTTATTTCTTGTTGGTGCATACCTGAGGGAGTATATTTGTAAATAGACTATTACTACAGGCACGTACCCAGAAGGGTGAAGGGTGTAAGCCAAAGCTTCTAAAAAAATGTCACTTGGAACCAAATTATCAAGGTCTTTACTGACAAATATTTGTACTCTTAAATATATCTTTAAAGGTAACTCATTCCTATGATGAGTATCAGCTATTTCAGACATCGTAAACTGGAAGGAGTTAAAGAGATAATTAGTTGCAATCCTTAAGTTCACCTCCCCCAAGCGAAAATTCTGGATGCGCCTCAGTGAATATTACACCAAAAACTCTTAATGATCATTATTTATAAAGATATTACGTTAATATGGTATTGCATCGTTGCATTATTATGCAGACATACGGCAAACAAAGTTACTGTTAAAGGAAATAGGTTCTCATTCGTAGTTTTTGTACGATTTTTGATTTTAAATGAACTGTCGAATAAGAAAATAATATAATATACATGATATAGGGTCTTGCTACCAAGTCCTGATGAATGGAATATTTTTTATTTGTATTTTTGTACGGGATGGAGAAATATGTAACTTTTGTATACTTTTGTCTCAGTCATTTTCATGGCTGTGATGATATGAAAGATACCGAGGTGTGAGTAATGCTAAATAATGATATTGATTAAGGTCTCTCATTTTTAAATGCTACCAAAAGTGTTATTTGTAGAGTCATTGTACTTCACTTACGTGGAAATTTTCCGTTTATAAAATTCTTTTTCAGTGTAGAAAGAAATGGCTAGCAAAGTACCTTACTCCTCACTTTGTCTAGTCACCTCAGCCCCCTCTCGAAAGCTTGGAGGGATGAGGCTCAAACTAGCCTTCAGGATGAAGACTGTATAGACAGGTGTGATATACAATACCATTTTAACTAACAGCAATGGGACAATGACGATAATGAACTAACTCCTTTTAAAAGGGAACTTATTGACAAAAATACAAACGTAGTGAAAACGACCTGAACGTGTTAAATTATAGTGGTGTTAAGAGAGAGAGAGAATACTCGGAAAAACAATTTCGTTAGAACCATGGAAAAGGTTACGTTAAGATTCGCGCGGGGTTTCACACATACTTTTACAAAAAAAAAAACAGGGCGGAAACGATACGTGTGCCTCTTTTGAAGCAAGACTGACTCATAAATACGAAAGCTGCAGGTGAAGGAGGGGAAATATAGCAGGTGGTGCGGAAATTTCTTTTCTTCATAATCCTTCGGATTTTCTTTCCAAGCCTATTTTTCTCTCCTTCCAGCTTTTTTTCCGAAAGAAACTAATTGGATTCGGAATGGGATCTCCCTTCGGTTTCGTTCCCTTGCTAAATTGCAGCGCCGGGAATGACCCGCACGATTTTTTTCCGCGCACCTTTTTTTGTGCCGAAGCTTATGACTCAGCGTACATGCGAAATGACGTTTTTCAATTGCGCTGAATGCCTTCAGCACGCAGTGAATCCCCTGAAATTGGCCTTAATTCACCTGAGTGCTCCTTGTCAAATAGCCTTTCATGCTGAACGAAGTCGAAAAAATCCCTCTTCCAAACAAACACTTTCGTTTTCCACGCATATGGCGGCAATAGTTCGCAGTATTTTCACGGGTGGAAATCACGCGTCTTTTCAGTGAGCTTAATCTTTCCAATGCGGATCTCGCGCTACATTTTAGAGCTCTTGGTATAGAAGGAAAATTGTAGCAAATGATTCCATTCAATGAAAAACAAACTACATTTACCATTCGATATTTCACATCCATCGCGAATTATATCATTACNAAACTCAAAAGCATATTTATACAAGAAGGATCGAGGGGAAGGTCTAAGGAGGGGGCGTAGGTGAAGAGGGGTCCTCAGTGCGAGGGTACTGGTCGTTGGAGGGAAGGATAGAATAGATCAGCGGGGAGTGGGAGGGAAAAAGGTGCTCGTTTAAGATTTTGTATTTCGGGGAATTGGAATGGGAAACAATTTCCAGTTGTTCAAGGAAATTGAGGCGAGTACCTTTGCTTTCCACGTGTAGGATTTTCGGTTGAAAGTCTCCCTCATGGCCGGATTCGAGTAGATGCTTGGCAAAATGCGAAGTCTCATTCTTGTTAGTAAAGCAGCGTTGGTGTTCCTTAGCTCTTATGTTGAAACTGCGACCAGTTTGGCCAATGTAAACCCCATTACATTCAAGGCATTCCAATTTGTAAACTCCTGATTTTAATTGGGGGTTAATTCTGTCCTTATTACAACAAAAAAGTTTATACAAATTCAGACGGTTTTTGAATGCCGGTCTTAGGGAATCCTTGGGTAGCAAGTTAGCGATTTTTAATGAAAGATCATTGACGAAGTTTAATTTAACCCACTTGGGCTTAGGACAAATATCCACAGGACGTCGGTAAATTTTATCTATTGCGAGATATCTCTCTTTCTTAGCCAAAAGATTGTCAATTGTGTTAGTGGGGTAACCGTTTTTCACTGCAATGTATTTAATAGTTGAGAGCTCTTTTTGATAATTTTCTTTTTGCATGGGGATAGTTAATAAGCGGTTAATTAATGAATGGAAGGCAGCCATCTTATGTGAAAAGTGGTGGTTGGAATTAAACGGGATAACATGGTCCGTATAAGATGGTTTCCGGAATATACTAAATTGGGTTTTTTGATTACAAATAGAAATTTGTAGGTCTAAGTAATTTAGAGACTGATCATTTCCTATTTCCATAATGAAGTTGATTGCACGATGGAGAGAGTTGATGTGGGTGAGAAACGCATCAAGTTGTCGTAAGGTGCCACTCCATATGCAGAAGACATCGTCCACATATCTAACCCAAAATTTAACGTCTTTTAAAAAATCCACAGACGAACTGAAAAGATTCTCCTCGAAGTGAGTCATGAAGACTTCCGCAAGTAGTGGTGACAAGGGCGAACCCATAAATAAACCTTGGGTCTGTTTGTAATAGTCGCCGTTAAACAGAAAGAAATTTTGATCAGTACAACATTTCACTAAGGATATGGTTTCTTTCCTTGATGCACTGTCCATTCCCGCACTTTTTAGGAGATTATAAAGCAGATCAAGTGTTTCTGGCACAGGTATGCTTGTAAACATATTGGAAATATCAAAAGATACTAACTTAGCATTCGGGGGTAAGGTTATCCCACTGAGTCTTTCACATAGATTTTAAATCTGTGGAAAAAGTACAATCCCGTCTATCTGTTATTTTATTGAAGATGGAGTTCCACAAAACTACGCCTTCCTCCGTGGATTTTATGTCAGATTTTCTTAGGTTTTCACAAAGTAGTAGTTTTACCGTATTTGTCTCTAAGGACTGAATGAAAAAGGAACTACCTGCCTAAAGTCTGGCAGCTCGGGGAACTTTCAAAAGTTTTTTCCTTGCCTGTAAACTCAGTCGTAAGTAAAAGAATATCAAGCAGAAAACCCGTTGAAGTATTAAAAAACTGAGAAAGTATGAAAGTTCTCGAAAAGAGAAAGAATGATATTTTTAAGAAAGTTAGGTTGAAACAGTTAGTATAGTTAGAAATTTAGGTTTAATTATTTAAAATATCCACAATTTTGTCATCACCAGTTAGATGCTCGTCGTATCATTTCAATACAGGTGTGATCAATCAGATGGTATTCCTTCTTAAAACTTCATGTAGGTTTGAATTGCTATTATATATAAAAATATGATTGATGATTGAAGTCCTCATTGCGTATCATAAAATTGCATATCGCAACGATAAAGAAAATGTCTATGTTGACCATGTAATGTTGAAATTTAGGGCATTGACACAGCTATCTAACACATCTCTAAAGTTACAATGATAAGTTTTGGAGTAATCGAATAATAAATTTCTAATAGTGAGTAATACTATAATAGCCTTAGGACTTTAATCACTTAAAATTTATCGAATACCTTACTAGAGGTCGTTTTGGAATTTAGAGTGGCTTTCATTGCAACGGTCATATTACCTTATAATTACAGCAAGTTATTTTCTCTTAACGTCTCGTTTGTACAAAATATAAACACCAAAATCAAAAAGTCCTCGTAAAGGGTTGTAAATCGTTTCAAGTAAAATATTTCCCGTTATCATATTGTACCTCCTTTTGTAATCATTATCAAAACTACGGTCAAATGAGAAAAGGAACTTTTATAGAGAGGAATGACAATGTAAACAACAGCCAGCAATTTTCCAAATTCCGGAGATAAGTGTCCCGCAAACAAACATGAGATATAGGCTAGGGATAAGGTGATGGAAGTTGTACATAAAGGCGTATGTATGGAAAACGTAACGATAAGCGAATATGAAAAAAGTCGACGGTACTGGGGTCCAAAGCTTTTTCGTATTCAGTTATTCTCGGGTAATACGGATTGTTAGTTACCCACCGCCTACTCCAACTGGATGAAACCACTAAAACACGCAAAGGATAATACCACATGTAGACTATTACAGATCATTTAAAAGATGCACTATCTCAGAGGTATACTATAGGACACATGTATATTTCTAAATAGCAAAAGTCTTTTCAACAAAAAGGAAACAGAACCATGTAAATGTATATACAGCAAAAAACGTCAGCATCCTTATAAGAAAAAAGTTATAAACTATAGATATCACCACATTCCTGTCACTATAGATATCACCACATCCCTGTCTCTGTGTAAACAGTTATCAGGTCATAAGCCTGAAGGCTGATTCTTATTTTCGTCGCCAATAGCAACAGAAAGCTTTGGAGAGGATAGAATGGTTTCAGTAGAAACTTTCTTGTAACTATAGCAAAACACTCCTACAGGAATGCTTCTCACTGTTAGGAATGACCTTTGTTCTGCATTAATCATGCCTCATTAGCATTTATTACTCATAATTCATTCATATTATCCTATCCACGAAAATGACAAATACAAGAGTAAATGAAAGATAACTAAACACATTCCATTTATATAAATGTGGTGGAAGGTCACCATCAAGGTATAAGTGCGATCATCTTTTCTGTAGTCCTGCAATTATTCAAAACGATTTCCTCACGTTTGGAAAAGTTAAGTTTACGATCACGGCGTTTCCTCATACTTTAATGGATAGAAACCTGAGCCTTCACAAAGGCAATGTCAGGTTTCTAATATCTCAGTTCTCATTCCGACAAAAATAACATCTCTACACCTTTGATATTGCTGAGAATATACTTTTATATTTATGTATTGAAAGCCCAACAATAGCCGAGCCGCTTTGACTGCGCTCGTTTCGGATGTCACACAAACACTGCGCTGCACAGCCGAAAACACCTCTCACACCGGATAACATTGTAGAAGAACACGCCCCAACAAATTCGCACACATTTTTTCTCAAATATTACGAATTCCTACGGAGCGAGGAGAAAAAATCTACCTTTTGTTCTCGGATCCGAGAAAAGATAAAAAAAGACAATTTTAGAGCGAACAAAGCGACGGCAAAACTGATACCTCCAAACACCGTCCTTTTCCCGCCGCATTATAAATTTCTCTCCTTCCATCCGCCGCGAATTCCGCATTTCGCTTCCCCTATCGCGACTTCAGCGTATTTTATATTTCGCTCCCGCACTCTGGCATAATTTGGGGCCGCGACGAGGGATCTGAGAGCTGAGTATCAGGGCGAGTTGATCTGAGAGGGAGAAGAAAAAGAAACGTGCCGAGGAACCTCTGATAAAAAACAAGAACGGCTTTTTTTCCATTGCCTCGCGGGGCTTGACTCGGGAAAAATTACGAAAACTCCCTGGGCCACAGACACCGTGCATGTGAACGTCTCCGAGGCATATATCGGGGAAACCATCGTGATTCCTACTCCCTGGGGATCGCTCCTGTCCGCAATTTCTGGAAAAAAATCCGCGGAAACCTGGAGCGTAGCGCGCAAGCTGTTGGAAATCTCGCTGAAGAAAACGCTGGAACGATGTCTTCCTCGGCGCGAGAAAGCCCCGCAGGAAGCATTTCCGCAAGGATGACTGCATTTGTTGTTTAGTTGTTCTTTTTTTCGCTCCGAATTATTCCCCTGATCTAATCCCGCTCTTAATCAAGAGGAAGATCTGCTTCAACTCGAAGCCGCGACTCGACCAAGTCCTTGGACGAGAAATTTCAATTCGTTTTGAGATTCGCGAGTTCATTATTTCTTGCGGGATGACAGCGTGAAATCCGTCGTCTGCATTTTTAACGGAAAAGATTTTCATCGGGTGTCAGCCGGCGAGGATTTGCTTCTTATATTTAAGAAGAATAGAAAAATCAAGAGAATGTGATGAGAATTTAGGGACGTGGGAGGATGGGACCAAAGGCGCTTAAGAAGGTACGAAAAAATGTGAAAATCAGCGACTGACTTCGTCATCGAAAGAACCTATTCACGTCATTAAATATTTCGTAACAACACCGAAACGCACTATACAAAAATTAAAAAATTTTTGCAGCTATTAATTGTCATACGAGTACACTTGGCACTGATATTATTCATCTTTGGCCTGCCGTCACGCCATCCTGATGGTATGATGGTTATCGCACTAATCTGCCAAATTCTTTCATAGAAATTTCATAGAATAAACCACAACGTAAGTTTTCAAGGTGGAAGGCATAATAAAGAAGCCTTTAAGCAACATGATTGAATAGGTTCTTGATAAAGTTATGATGAATAACCGTTTAATATATGATTCTTCTGAATCACGGTAGGTTTTGATAGCTTAAAATTCCCCACTTAACGCAGTTTCCTTTACTTTATGCTAGCTTATCCAGCCTTTATTATTATTCAAAATTTTTTGCCTTCATCTTCCTCTCCATTTTATCTTTTACAATCTACCTTTTTAATTACCTTCTTTGACCATTTATTCACTCTCACTATTTTACTTATTACTAAAACCCAATGACCTGAAGAACTTCTTCTATAGTTATACTACATTTAATTAAGTCACAAGAATAATTTTTAATATATTATTTATCAAATGTAAATTCGATTCATATAATAATTTCAGCAGTCTCTTTCTTCTAAATCCTCTCGTTATTTTTCGATCATGTTACATGATAATGCTTTCAATATTTCTCCACCTCTACCCTATAGAAAATCACAACAACCATTGTGTCTCGTGTCTCCATTGAAAATAATAAGAAAAAAGGAGTTTAAGATACGAGAATATTACGGGTTGGAAGATTTTAATGGCGTCAACAAGATAAAGTATGCCGTGTTGATGAGAAAATACACGCAGAAAATGCGGAAGGAAAGCATTTTGTGTCAAACCATAGGAAGGAAAAATTGGTATAACAAATATTGAAGCAAAATATCCTATGGAGCAATGGAGGAAGAAAACAAATTTTGTACACAAATTCATTTGCAAATCGAATTAGCTGTAATTTCCAGTACTCTTACTTTTATTTTAAGACCAGCCCTAGGATGCGGATTATATCATTATGACAGTGCGTTCACGGTGGTAATTCAGGAGCAGCTGGGGACCAATGCGCATGCGTCAGATGGTTTGAAACACCCTGGGATTGCGTATCCTGAATACTGATTCCAGCGTACCTAGAACGTGAGATACCGATCTTAAAGAACAGATTCTACTTAAATAAGCTCACACTGGTTAGGAGTCAAGCTGTTAGGAGTCACGCTGCTAGGAATAAGTTCAGGAGAGGAGTTAAAACTCCTAGCAATGCATCATCACTTGAATTTTAGGCTTACAGTAATCGTTAAGCAAAATATTGTAGAAATTAAGAAGCCCTTCTATAACGAATTTGATCGATCTATATTTGGCAGAAAGTATCCATTATTCATTAGCATAAAAATACACATTCCAACTAAGACTAAAAATTAGTACTTTTATGCTAATTAGTCGTATTTTCCTTTGATTATATTTAAAACGAATGTTCTTTAAAATATAATCAATATGCGTTGGCAGGACATCGAAGAAGGCCAAGGCAGAGTTTTAAATAAAAACAAAAGTTCTTCGAAGCTTCCACCAAGTTTGTGAAAGTTTCTTGGTTAAGTTAAGGATGGGGGAAGGATTTTGTACCGATTGGAAAAAGGTCGCAAAGTAGACGCATTGGAAACAATTGAAATAGTTTCCACAAAGGTTGTGGACAATGTCAACTTCCCAAACCCTTCCCCTTTCCTCTGCTTTCCCAACAAACTGTCACAACGCTACTTTCCTTCCCCCTCCTAACGACAAAAATATATGATTATACGAAAATACTTATTTCCTGTTGTTTGAACTTGACAAACTGTCTGTTTTTGGCCGTAACCGGTCTTGGCGAAGTCCTAGGAAACTACAAAGGACTCTTTGGTTTTATTTAAAACATTTTTATATATTTTATTGATACAATACGGAAGTCTATAAATATTATATATTTATGTAACCCCCAACTCAAAACGATAATGATTACCTTCGTGCTCATCTACATCTGCGAAAATACCTTGCTATCTTATATACCTTATATACGGTGTGTCCGGGGGATAAATTTCTTTTTCCGCTAATGTCTTTCCGTGTAGTGCCCTTTCTTTGCGAAGAACTTTTCTAACGTCACTATCGTGCTACCTAAATTTACAATCGTGTTTAGAGTATTTTTATGGTACGTAAAAGTCTATGCATTTATGCATAATCTCAACGAAAATTTTATTTTTTGAGCACATTTGAGTTAATTGAGTAAACATCGGCATTCAGTTTTTCGTTAAAGCCCTCAGAATTCGCTTTGGAAAAGAAATGAATTTTACATTTTGGATTTTTATGTTTGTTTAATTTTATGTCGAAATGTATTAATACGGCTTTACGGTCACCAGGTCCTTCGTCGTGCGATATGCTCTTCATACGCTCAGGAAAGTTAATTAGGAGGATTGAGAATACTTTCTCCGCTAGTGAGAGATTTTACTGCTTGGCGTTTAGACATGTCGTAACAAATAGAGAGGAGATTAGTAAGGCTACGTTGAAAACGTTAAGAGTCAAAATGCTTCCATACCCATTGTAACTCGCAATTCCATTGCTACTCGAGTAATGGTTAGTAGAGTAGGAGAATAATTCTGGGTAATCGGCGGTTGGTCAGATGATCTGATATAATCCTGGAGTGAACTCTTGTTTCGTAAACCCACAACCGAAGCAAAATTTTGTTCTCTTTATCCCCTTAAGGTAGTAACATAGTTGTCAAATGCGCATTGGGATGCTTTCGTGGCAGATGGATCAGTGGAAATTCCGTCAACCTTCCGATTACTAAGAATCGGGTACTTTTTGGGACGACATGGCTACCTCTGAAAGTTGCTGCTGGAGAGTGGCAACTTTTGACCTCCGATCAAACTTAAATCTTAGACTACTACACTGCTAAAATCTGTAAAAATATAGGCTACCACTAACATATCGAAACATTTTGCAAATGGCTCCGATGTTAAAACTAAGGCTGGAGTGATTACATAGGAAACACATCACCAAATAGTTCGTTCGGATTATTCAAATTCTTCATGTGTACAATATCCTCCGGGACATTTCTACAAAAGTGGTCGTTTAACAGATGCCATAAAAGAGAGATAAAGAGGAAGTAAAACAGAGGGCGGAAGTGGACGGGACAATGGGGAGGCATAAAGAAGAAGGGGATTGAGGAGGGAAGGATAGGAAGGGACCCGAAAACTCGGAACAGGAAACGATGAGCCCCAAAAGAACAGGAAAATGAAATCCGAGAGAAGGAAAGAGCAGGATTAGGGAGGAGGAGCGGATGGGTAAAATGAAAGTGGGGAGAAATTTGTAGGTGAAGAATGGAGTGTCTTGCAAGGGAAAGGATCGCTAGGATAGATTACGGGAGGGAGTGATAGGAAATGCAGCTAATGGATGGCTTTCCCTAGAATTAATCCTAAAACTCGTTCTCGAAAAAGCAATCTTGCCGGAAAAGATGTTCAACGGACTAAAACTATCACATTCTAAAGCCCATCCACATCCAGGCGCCAAAAAATAAGATTTAATCCTTCGTTTCAGTCCAATGCATAATGTATTCCTTGAAAAACTTAGGCTTATTTGTTATGTACTTTTATGCATGATTTTCTGGCCAAGAATAATACACGGCAAACTGCAAAAATTATGGAACAAATTGCGAATAAACCTCATTCTAGTATTAATATACCGAATAAAAGAAGGTCTTATATTAGGCCACATTCAACTGGAAAAATTCTTTCTAAATCTCCATTACTCCATAACTCAAACCTCCATTATTAAACCTCTTACTATAAAATCCTTATTAAACCTCCATTTTCCCCTCCACCCTCATTTTTATAAATTTTAGTCGCTTTATTCATTATGTTTCGCAGGTTTTTCACGCCCTCCATCTCGTGTGTGTTTTCCTGCAGGGACTTATTTTTTTTCCCAAGCGCAGACTTACGTTTTTTTAAACCCGTGTAATATTTCCTTCTTTTTATAGCCTTTTCTCTTTTTTAAATCCAAAAACTCTTTCTTTAAATCTTTCTAAGGCATAGGATTAAATGTAAGAAGATATTAAGTAGTCTCAATCTCGCCCTAAAATCATCTCGTTAAATTATTGTTACTATTATTATACTTGTCTTAATAGAGAATTGATGATTAATTATTTTAGATTCTAAACACTACTAGATCTAATAGGCAATACAAAGGAGTGCCATATGGAAAACAGGATACAAACGCGTTTTAAGTATATTTGCGTAGAATCTGTTGAATATTCTTTAATAGGTCAGTAAACAACGTCTAACTTTTAACGATCGATACCCAAAGGAGAATTCCAATTACTTTGTAATGATAAATCTATACTCAAATCTATTACACATCACACTCCGTTATTTCCCAGAAAACAATGGAATCAAGAAAGAGGCTAATAAGTGTTAATACTAATACATCACCATCGGAATTTGGATAATGGCGTTTTAATAACTTATAACTAATGTTACCGGAAGACTGAAATGGTGTGAGAATCTCGAAGCCTTTCAGAAATGAAATAAATATATGCAACAGATCTTGAAAGGTATTTCTCTTAATCAAATGGAGGAAAGGGAAATTAATCTCTGACGGTGATGCTCGAGAGTGAGGAAGGCATGCGAAGGAACGTGTTAGGGCTGGAGAGAGGGGAAGTGGACGAGAATGTTAACGATACATAGAAAGTTAAGGGGCGATTGCCCGAAGGGACTAAGCAGCCAGGGTGTGAAACGTTTGGAGCGGAAAATTCTATCGGCAATAAAAGACAAGCAGAATAGCACGCTTGGACTGACAAAGAAACGGCTACAACTCTTTAATACGTACGGCTAAGGCTTTCATTCTCTCGAGACCCATATGAACCCATGAACTGAATAAGTAGCCTACTTAAGAACACACATCAAAATCAACTTTCTAATTATTTCATTTAAAGTAAAGAATTCTGGTCCAAGTTCAAATCTCAATTTTCAAAATCTCACGACTTACTTGGAAATATTTCACTCTTTCAAAAGATGATGAAATATTCTATCGGGCAATATTTATTTATGAAATTCATAATATGAGAAATATTATGTACTTTTTCTATTAATTACTCAATAGCTCTGATAAATTGATCAGAAGATCCAGATAATTGGTTACCTTTTTCATGTGAAGAAATTTGTATATTCAATAACAGCACCTTTCTATTTTTCCCAATTATACGATTATGGTATTCATTAGTCGTAAAAACGAATTTTTGGCTGATGAAGGATAATCGAGGAAGAAAGTGTTTTTCGGTAGTAATTTCGAATAGGTTAAAATAGAACAAGTGATTTAAAATAATCAATCTTAAATGAATTATTCATATGTGATTTATACATAAATGATTAATACGAAAGAATTCCTTCATTTAGTATTTTGATATGAAGATATTTGAATCAGAGTATAATTTACATTAAAAGATATTTTACTAACATGGGATAAAATTAAATTAGTTTTTCCTAAAATAGTAAGATATACGAATTCCCACTTGCTTGATTGTTTCCTTAATAAATGACGTTATTATAATTTCTACAGAAAAACTGACTTTTGTTGTAAGTCCATGGATTATATGTGTGCATTCAATCTTTACGAAGTATATAGGCGTAAAAGTAAGTATATTTACCATAAGCATAGCAATGTAATGCCGAAACCGGTGTTTTCCGACTAAAATACTGTGAATGTTCTATCCAAGTTGATCCCTTGATTAACACCAACCCAGACTCCGTTGACTTCATTTTAAAAACACGACAGAAAATTTCGGAGCGCTCAACAAGAACCGCCAAGTGAAACTTTCCGGTCCCATTAAAGACCGTATTCACGCGACTCCGCTCCAATTTGGAAGATCAACGGCTCGGATTTCGACCCCCGCCGTTCGTCACCAACTTTTGCGCAATCACGAACGGACTTGTTGGGCCTCGTGGAATCCCGCGAAATGAAAACCCAGCACGTGCCCACCGCCTTTTCGATTTAAAAACTTCCCTGCATCTCCCTTTAGTGGTTGAACTGTTTCCCACGGCAGTTCCGTAGATTTCCGCTATCTCGTAGATTACCTTAACGCCTTCTCCATGCTCTATAGACATAAGCCGTCACGAACGTTTCGTGAGGAGTCACGTAGCTTAATTCTCACTCCGCCCATTTGCTCGTTTTAAAAGGCTTTATTTCTCCCAAAACTGCACCAATCAAACCGCTTTCCAAGGCAAACGAATGCCAATTAGCTAACTCTGCCAGGGGAGGCAGACTTTGCGCCTTTCGGTCACGCCCGAAAGCCACTTTCTGCCTCAAGTTTCGGTTCCGACGTTTCCCCTCAATCATCTAACTTTCTTCAACTTGCCTCCATCACGAACTTTCTCGTAACGAGTGCTCTGATACGGGCCTAGCAGTTTCCACTACTACTTTCCCACCGATTTTACTGAAATTCGTAACGATATCAAGTCAATGTAAAATCGCTTGATTAAGGGGCTGTCAATTAGAAATAACGTACCTACCTGAGATTTAGCGTTCCACAAATTGGGTAAATAATAAAAGATTCTGCCATTGTTCACCAATAACCTACATGTATATAACCGTCTTCTGTTCCACGAAAGCAGAACCCAGTTGACTATTTATGAAGAAACTTTGTAACATTTTCGCCATAGATAATTATTAGCGTTTGCGAACACAACATACCTCTCTAAGCGACTTCGCTTTTAAAAAATTATATAATACATATAAACCTTACTTAATATATGCCAAACTATTCCAAATAAACTGGTTTCTTTACTCGATTACATTATTTTTGCTAATAATGTTCAAAATCTTTTATGGAACGGGAATATTAAAGTTATATAAATAAATAAACGGAAACTACTTAATTAAGATTTAAGGAAATGTTTATTTTCTTACTTGTAGACTAAACAAATGGGGAACAGCCAGTGTAAGGCTAATTTCATAAATGAGTTCCTTGCACATTTGGAGACATGTTAAAAGTATATGCTGAGATTGTCTTTAATCCATTTCTGTCTCTACTCTGTCAAATAGTATAACTTTCCATGTAACATACTTTTCAAAAATTGAATCAATGACTTATTCCTAAGGTGATTATGTTCCTGTCCATAATAACTGGAGATGACTCTATATATTATATATATCCTCGAATTTAAACGCACGAACGAAAGCGAAAAATAATGCGAATAGCATACATCATACACTCGCATTATTATTTTTTCTCCTTCATGACTTCCAAAACTTGGGTGCGTCTTAGAACCATCGTCGAGTATAAAATATGCGGTGTAATATTCAGCAAAAAGACAGAAAATTCTTTCGTAAAAGTATCTCTCCTAAGAACATTTTAGGAATGCATTTTTTGTGTTGAAACAACCGAAACTTAAAACTTTTACTCTTGATACGATATGTAATACTTCAAATATTATGTGCGGGGAACCCGCGGTCTTCTTTTGAATGCTGAACAAATTCACGGATCTAAATAATTATAAAAATTATTTTGTTTCGAAATATAGTGGCTTACTAAAACTGAAATTGTAATGGGCAATGTTTCACTTTGACTCATTAAGTACCTCAATTCGTTTTCATGATTGTGCATAAGTGTATCCGCGGAGACAGCTCAGGATCAGTTCAGGACTGCTGTGAACGCGCAGTTCGCTTTTTAGCGTTGGCGGAGAGAAGAAAAATCAGATGATCAGCGTGTAAAAAAATGTATTCATACTGATGGTTTCATACCAAACATAACAAGAAAGAGAAAGAAAAGATTCTTTGTAGTTTACACGAAAATGTTACTCTCGACCGGTAGAAATCGGTATGGCGTTCCACCAACTAATGCGGTCTGTGGGACCGCAGCGATTTTTAAGTTGTGAATAATAAAATTATTCGATTTTCAACAGTTCTGTAACTTATGTCACCTTCCTATTTTTCTTATATTTCTATAAAATTGCAAGTTTATAATCGGTGTGTGAGATCTCATGTCACATTATCTGTATCGAGGAAAAATGCAATAAATAAAATGCTTTTCAGCAAGGTTTTATTGTTCAATATACTAACAATTACATAAAAGGCATTACTACGAAAAAGAGCCACCGATTATATTCCAGACCGCACTTCACTGGTTTTGTGACAAAAATCGCACGTTACTGGTTAAGGGTTAAGCTAGAACATACCGATTATATACGGGCATAATGGTTTCTCATGCAGCGGAATGGCACTACAACATTCAGTATTTGATGAAAAAAGACTCCTTATCTATGGACTAGATGTTAACGTGTCAGCTTGTTAATGCCGAATCACGTTTACTTATGAACAAATTCAACGATACTTGTAAATAATTCTGCATAAATGTGTTACCTCGAACTTGAAACTCTGGGTTAGCTACCAACTCCTTCAAGGAGAGGAACCTTGTTGATTTTTTTGCTCGGATTTTCACGCGGGTGTATTGGGCGCGTGTCCTCTCCGGAAAATGCGAACACGCTGGAGCACTCAGCCTCTTCTATTCTTCATATAGCAACTCCCCTCGGAGTGCGCTTGTATCGAAAGTGCGGGATAGAGAAAAAGAGCGCAAAGTCGGAGAATTTGAAGGGATGCAAATGTGTTTTCCTCTGCAGCCGGAGTTTCTTATCGGCAAAGAAAATTTCTAGTCTCGAAATTGAAGAAAAGTTTCACGTAGAGTACCTTCCTAGTTTGAAAAGAAGCGTTCCAGAGGTATCTCAGACTTCCATTCCAGTATTTCTTTTATATTCGGCTTTGCGAACGAAGAGTTTAACGCAGTGGGAGAAGGTACGTAGGTAATAATTGGGTTCTCGATGCTGCAAAATTTGCATTCCATATGTATCCTTAAAACTTTTTTCCAAGAACAATTAAGTCGGTTCATGTCTTTCATTCGGGAGTTTTTTCAAAGTGATAATCAGAGTTAAAATGTCTGAGTAGTGTAAATTAATTGTTTGCAGGCATTTGAGATCAAATATTCTTTCTCTAAAGTGGACGAGGATATCATCATTGTAATTTGTTTGTTTTTAGAGTTCAAGTAAAACTTTTGTTGTAAGTCCCTTACGAAGTATATAGGCGTAAAAGTAAGTATATTTACCATAAGCATAGCAATGCAATGCCGAAACCGGTATTTTCCGACTAAAATACTGTGAATGTTCTATCCAAGTTGATCCCTTGATTAACACCAACCCAGACTCCGTTGACTTCATTTTGAAAACACGACAGAAAATTTCGGAGCGCTCAACAAGAACCGCCAAGTGAAACTTTCCGGTCCCATTAAAGACCGTATTCACGCGACTCCGCTCCAATTTGGAAGATCAACGGCTCGGATTTCGACCCCCGCCGTTCGTCACCAACTTTTGCGCAATCACGAACGGACTTGTTGGGCCTCGTGGAATCCCGCGAAATGAAAACCCAGCACGTGCCCACCGCCTTTTCGATTTAAAAACTTCCCTGCATCTCCCTTTAGCGGTTGAACTGTTTCCCACGGCCGTTCCGTNAAGTTTCACGTAGAGTACCTTCCTAGTTTGAAAAGAAGCGTTCCAGAGGTATCTCAGACTTCCATTCCAGTATTTCTTTTATATTCGGCTTTGCGAACGAAGAGTTTAACGCAGTGGGAGAAGGTACGTAGGTAATAATTGGGTTCTCGATGCTGCAAAATTTGCATTCCATATGTATCCTTAAAACTTTTTTCCAAGAACAATTAAGTCGGTTCATGTCTTTCATTCGGGAGTTTTTTCAAAGGGATAATCAGAGTTAAAATGTCTGAGTAGTGTAAATTAATTGTTTGCAGGCATTTGAGATCAAATATTCTTTCTCTAAAGTGGACGAGGATATCATCATTGTAATTTGTTTGTTTTTAGAGTTCAAGTAAAACTCACGAGAAATGATAATTTGAATTCTTTGTGTATGGCTTTGCGTTATATTTCAAACTCCAGGTAAAATTAATGTATAAAAGGAAATAAGGTTTATAAACATTAAACAAATTTACGTACCATTACTTTGTTTTCATGTCATAATATAATATATAAGTAATATTACCATTATTTAAGTGACGATCACTTCTTTAATAAATTTTCGCTTCTTAAGTGTGAATAAAACATTTTGTTTTAAAATCTCAGAGTTAAGGTTAGAATATTTTATCAGGCTATTCATGATTAATATATTGAAAATACTGAATTGATAAAAATGGAACTATAAGGTGAGCAAAAAGATTTACTATCCATCAAAACATTTAATTAAACTACGCTTATTCAAGTATAAAAGAATATATCAATAAACTTATGTCTAAAACTAATTAATCAAATGTTATTAGCTGCAATGAAAATTAATCTAGTAGAGATTTCCATAACATTCGATACCGATATGGTCAAGCAGTTGACAGAACCATGAGGTTAATTACTAAATTGGATTATAAGGCAATTATCTTAATGGACTTTGGTGGAAGGACAGGTCGGTTAAATTCTAACTTATAATTTCTCTTTATCATTCTCGGGAATTCTCGGATGTGTGATGAGAAAATTTGATTATGAATAAGTTCTGCTTCCTATGCTCAATTCAACAGTGTTTAACATTGATTTTTCTAGAATTTTAAGCTAATGAAATATTTTATTAGAGAAAAATAATTGCTCGTGGAACTTAGTACTCAGATAAATTACACTTTGTAGGTCAGCGCAGAAAGACGCAGGATTTTACTTCTTTAGTACAGTAACAGGACTGCGAAATATACTTTCTCAAGTACCCTTGTGAATTCAAAGCTTTAAAGGTCGGAATAAATCAATACACTGTAGAGACGAAATACCGGTTTAAATAGGGCGTAGCAATAAAACCACAACGATGTGGACTTACTTTGAGTAAAATGGGGAAGTAGAAATTGCAGGACTACTCTCCCAGGGTCTACCTTTAGTCCCCTTAGCAAATAGGGAATAAGGTAACCTTTTAAATACGATGTTTTCAAAGTTAATTAATTCTGCACTTATAATGGAGATGTAATGGCGCATATTTCTGTGTAAAACCTATTCCAGATACAAGGTTACCGATTAACATACACGTAAAATATTATATACGACAGCTATAAAATTAATTACATTTTAAAAGCTACTTTCATTTAGTGTGGAGAGCTATTATTTTAAAGCGTAGATTTAAATACATAAATGAAAATTGAATTACATTACATTAATTATAAATAAATGAGCCTAACCTCACCAAATAAAGATTACAACAACAACGATAATAATAAATGCCATAATAATGATAATAATAATAAATACTGAGGAATCTCAGTATCCAGAGGGACTCTTTCAACCTTTTGGGGTCTTGGACAACCCCCCTAGGGAACTTTTCAAATCTTCATTTAAAACAATCGTGTAAAATTTCCTCTCTCATGAGTATTCATTTGTTTTACAAAAAGGCCATCATTTTTCTTTAGGAGTTTCGATACATCTTAAATAGAAAATGCTAAATTTGCAACTTTAGATGGCAGTAAATAAATAACGCATAACGAACACAAAAAATGAAACTAAATCGCAAAATTTCTGCGATTGCAAGGAAAACGATATGACTTTTACTTATTTATTTGTAAGGCATCCAACAACAGCCATAGTTGACAAATTACATTGGACAAATAACAAATAAAAATATTAGGTGAAGAACTGGCGCCCAGTCATATTACACATAGCACAATGAGTTTCTCATTGGGAATCTCTCTCTAAACGGACATACAGTTACATACTCAACTTGCTTTTCAAATTATAAAAACATATTTCCGACCGTTTAAATCATCGAAACTTTTCCTTAAATCTAATCAAACATCGAAACATCAAAAAATAATGGAAGTGGAATACTTTCCACGCTACTGGGAATCGAACCGAAACAATATAATCGAACAACAAGAAAACCTCCCCTGATACTAAAACTGATACAAAACAAATCCCACTCCGTGTTTTGAATACCCAGTTTTGTTACTCAGTCCTGGGTTCGAGTCCCAGTCACGTCGAAAAATCATACTACCGTTCATTCTTACATTTTTTTTGGCGCACGCTTAATCGTGCAAATTTATCACCCCTATAAGTCAACGCTTGCTTAAATTGCAAAATTAAACAATGTAGACCAGTTAATGTATTAAAGATGAGGTGGTTATGTTATTAAAATTGCTTATTAAATCTCCTCAACCAATGGCACTCTTTGAGGTTCATCAGCCACAGCTTTAGAAAGGATATCAGACGAGAAAGTGCAGATTGGAACATCATTAATTGCGAAAATATTGGGAGCTAATTCCGTAGAATAGATCGGCTTTAACCCTTGGAACGTTAAATCTTTGCCCGGTAAAAGAGAATAATCAGATATTACAAGGGATTCGAGCTGCGAGGCGATTAATGAAGATGTTTTTCCCCTGAAAAATGTACCAGCTATCTCGATCAAAGCAGCGTTGAACCCGAAAAGTAGATCACGTGGAAACCTATCCCTAAGACTGAATTAACCAAACCATTCCTATTTAAGATCCATGGAAACACTGATTTCACGAAGATTTTTAAATGGATGTCACTTAGAGATAAATTTTAGTTCTGGTATCAAGTCATCTCTTAAATTATTTCAACGTACCTAGGTCTCATGGTAAAAATTTTGAAAAGGTTACCGTTATAATGATTTTAGCTTCAAAGAATTACTTATATTAAAACCTATAATTAGTCCAAATCAAACCTAATATATTCATGTAACGTGATTTTGAGTTAGAGGTTTAAAAACATTTCGTAAGTCGTATTTCGGCTGGCGGAACTCGCGTTAAGAGAAAAACGGGAAGCTCCGGATTACCGATTTCTGAGAAGTCCCAATGTACATTTCAGAGACAATGCCTCCATCATCAGGGGGTCCACAAAGGAAGTGAGGAGAAATTTACATTGGGACTTCCCAGAAATCGGTAATCCGGAGCTTCCCGTTTGTCTCTTAACGCGAGTTCCGCCTGCCGAAATACGGATTAAGGAGTGTTTTTAAACCTCTAATTCATTAACAGCCGTGTTCCAACTTTCATTACTTTCAGTGATTTTCAGTAGCAAGGTTTTGGGGCAAAAATGTTTTAAAAATAATAAATTGAGTGCGACGAAGCTCATTGTTTGCACACCTTTGACCTCACTATCTCACACAACTGAAAAATAATTGAAATTGAAAAGTGAAATAATCCCACGCATACACTACACGCCTGCGGAAATAAGTAAATTATTAATCGTTGTTATCGTTTTTCATACATTCAGCATATTATTTCAGTTATATATTGAGATACAAATCGAAACATAGTACATGGAAATGAGTTCGGAAAACAAGGACACAGGATGACACGGTGTAAATTAGCTGGCGATGAATCCATCACCTGCGCTTAGGAGAAATCCGTCATGATTGAAAAATCATATATCACCCGATGAGTTGACGTGAGCATCGCAACAAACGACGTCCAATCTATCAATTTATTTTTGTCCGAGCGAGGGAGCTGTTGTTAATGAAAAGGGCCTCATTGAGGAGACAAATGAGGTGGGAATGAGGGAGAAAGGTAGTCGTAAAGTAGGATCCAAGGTTAGCGCAGAGGAGAGATCGGTCGTAATTGATGAGCGGCCCCTGCACAGGTTAAGCAACCATTGTTTAATTGGCTTCACTCTAGACAAGATTCTGAATGTAAATTAATGACTCCACGGCCTTTCTCTCTCTCTCTTCCACTTATTTCCATTCGCTTCGCATTTGTCTTCTCTTCCCTCTCTCTAGTGTTCATGCTCCATGAATTCCCACGAGTATAATAGCTATGTTGCGTGTAGCTACATATTATCATTAAAATTTCTGCGTGAATTTAAGTAAGAAGGTATCACGACGGTCAGTAAAAGGAGAATTGCCTGAGAGGATGCGTGGTGGACAGAGCTGTTGTGCTAGTTTGATGGGGGAAATTATGGATTTACATTTATTTTAAAGAAAATGTAAATCTCTTAGGCGGTATTTAATCGATCTTTCAAAATTAACTTAAATTTAGCGTGGTTTTGACTCACCTAAATCGGTAGATCTAAATGTACATTCCTATTTTTTATGTTTAGTTTTACATTATATTAATATTAAATTAACAAAGACTCACATTCCATATGATGAACTCATATGATATCTCATACGATAGTAAGCTTTTAAATGGGACGGCGTGTACAAATAGATGTGTTGAATTTCAAAAGCCACTAGGAATTAATCTCTCCCTGCCTATAGCTCTTATATAAAATAGAACAAGACTAAAAAGTGTCAAAAACATTCCACTGGCAACAAATTAAAAGTGTTAATACCAGAAAGAACCCTTGATCTATCATCTCATTTAATAAGTATATTGCGTAACATTCTATCTTGAAGTTCCTCAAAAAAATTTGAAATCCGTGCAATTCTGGATAAAAAATAGGAGTTGGGTATTTGGAAACAGGACATATTGATAAAGGATTCGGAGAGACTGACGAAAGTACGGAACTGATGAGCACTCTATCCGTAATTTCCCTGCATATTTCAGGTTTATAAAATATTGAGTTTCAAAAATATTTTTCCGATATTCGAAATAGCACTTCAAAATAGATAAATGCCTGAGCATAAAACTAATAAAACACAGTTGAGTTGGATTGAGGGTAAACGAATGTCTAGCCTACAACAAATGACACTTCTCGTTCAAATTCAAAGTAAAACCTTACTTTATTTAATTTATGTGAAGGTATTCTTTATTTCTCAGATTGAGGTACTCATTGTTTTCAGCCTAAAATCAATCATTAGCATTACATTGATTAAGATAAATATACATTGTTATAAATCAAGTCTTTTAAGTACGTTTACGAATAGAAGCAAGGAATTTATATAAGATGCATTCAATAAAAATATATTTCCTTTTTATTGACTTTCTTCATCGGAATTATACAATGTTGATATAAGTTACGTTCAAAGTATATGTCATTTCAAGTCAGGAGACTATGAAAATTTTAGCATTTATCAGTAGTTACCACCAAGACACCTCTACAAATCAACACTAAATATTCTACACGTGGCAGAAAAAGAAATGGTGAAAGAGAGAAAGATTACGATATTAAAATTAGTTTACATTGCACATGCAAACGCACCATCAAAATTTAACTTCCGCTTTGAAATTCGCGCAGAGGTAGTTTAGTCAAAGTTGCTCATTTAGTATAAAGTTCACGTACCATAAGATTTCAACATGCGACGCTCCCCGGGCGTGCAGTTCCGTGCGGAGATAAGAGAACAGTCGTGATCACGTCAACGTGATGTAATATCGGCGCAGCAGAATAGCAAAAACGGAAGCATGTCCGCATAATTGCCTTCATGCATCTTAGGCATAATGCATTTCAAAGGGGAACGGGTCAAAATGAGAGGAGCGCGGTTGAAGTAGGATGAAGCAAGACCCAGCAACAGATGAGTCCGGCGTATTTTATTTATTAGAATAGCGGAGGGGCTGCTTTTGAGAAATGCAGGCAATAAAGTCCCGCGCAAAAGTCAAAACATGTGACAGGTTGAAAAATATTGCTGCCTCTGAAGGCTTGTTGTAACCAGTTTAATTACGTCACGAAGCCCTAGAGAGAGATCAGAACTTTTACTTTTTCCTACACATAAAGCGATTTCTTTCCAGAAGAAATTTTCTAATAACACACGAATTTACATGAAAATACATCCAGGTACGAAAACGGCAACATTTTCAAAGTTTTGAACGAAACATTGTTTGAGTGATTTGTTTACGTCAGGTAACGGAGTTATATGCTATTGAAGGCTTAGGGGCATTTCTCGAATCTTTGGCATGGAAGAAAATACCTAAAAAAATTATACTTTAATGTATTTTTTAATTCAAGAGTGCAAGATTTTGAGACAACTTGAGGCCCTAGGATATTTTTAGTCGTCTTTCCATTCGTTAAAAAACTAATAAACAATAAAATTACAATACCATAGAATCAGGGGCACATCCAGAGTTTTCGCTTGGGGCAGGGAGGGGGGCTTAGGTTAAGGTTGAGACCTTAGTATTGAAACCGAAGTTGATTTCCATCATAAGAGATTATTATTAAAATCGACGTGCGAAGGCGTGACTTTGTGGAAAGCCATATGAATAAGCTAAAAAAAAACTTTGTATTTTCCACAAGGTTTATTAATATGACCCGTTTCACTTCCTTGGAAGCATCATCAGGTCAGGTCCTGATGATGCTTCCACGGAAGTGAAACCGGTCGTATTAATAAACCTTGTGGAAAGTACAAAGTTGTTTTAGCTTATTCAGAAATTATTACCTAAAAAGAAATTCTTTAAACGACCAAATATTTAGTGATAAGACCCTTGAGAATTTGGTTCTGAATAAATATTTTCAGAAACTTTGTGGGGAGGTTAAGCACGTCAGTCACCCCCATGGGTGCGCACCTGCACATATTATTTATACTATTTTTTCTTCTTCCAACTCTAATATAAGATCGTATAAATATAAATCTGATTAATTTTTCCATTTTAACCTATAAACTTTGGATATTCAGTCATGTTAGAAATATTTATCAATATTCTGACAAAGAGGTTACGTTATAATTCCTGTACAACGTTTTTCCTAGATCAACATAACTGAGGAAATTTTCATTTTCGCTTAGTTACATATTTCTTAAGTCCAATTTTAATATTTTGTAAAAATCGAAATACCGTATGTATATTGAAACACATATGTGTATAGAATAGAATACGTCTTTATTCAGGGTGAGATTGAGACTAAAATGTCTCCTCTTACATATAACCCTTTGTCCTTTTAAAAGTGGGTAAAGGTGGGAAAAAATAGCAATAAAAAATAGAAAAGAAAGAAACTACAGAGTGGATTAATGAAAAACATAAGTCCTAAACTTATGAAAAAATGTCCACTGCAGGAAAACACCCGCAAGAAGGGTGCGGAGAAATGTGAAAAACCTGCGAAACCTACAGATAGTGATACCTATATTTTAAATTAAAAATCCAAAGAAAATTATTTTCTGACACCTCAAAATAAAATACTAACAATAAAAGGAAAAAAAGTTTACAATAGCGTGGCAAAGTTTTCGCACCAGAAGACATATTCTACATATGCATACGCAATACAATTTACATATGTATACACAATATGTACATAAGATGGAAGAAATTATTGATTCCACGGTATCCATTGATATGCGCATGTCATAAGCAGTTAATGTTTTCGGGAACTAAAGCGATTAAAAGAATAACAATTTTTAGTCGAATTTATCCATGAAATACCGCTATATAACAGCCCTTCTGATTCAATTCTGTGCATGAGGACTTCCCACATGTGCATCACAGTTCTTTGCAAAATAACTCAGAATAATTCTGACTTACGACTCCTCCAACGGTAGCCTCTATCCCCTGAATGCTTTGACGTATTCAGAGAAATTTTAATCAAATAATAATCATGCGCTTCCTGCTATCAAGGAATCTGAACTACGTTCGTATCTGACGCTCTTAAGACAACGCGTTCGAGAGTGCAAATAACGCAACAGAGAGTTAGTATAGGCGACTGCGCTTGCTGGAAGTGACCATAAATATTCGGCGTGATTAGGGAATAGACGTGAGGTCGTCGTTTGCGCTGCAGGGAATGGAAGATGAGGCGAAGCAAGCGTTTCCTATCTTACGCGACGTCACACTCATATAAGATGGGCAAGAGGAGAAGGAGTATTACGGAGTGTTTCAGACGTTCTTATAAAATCATAATCTACACGACAAAGAGAAAGAAGTATAGAGCACGCCCCAGATTTTCCCATACTGCTATCACTGACTCACGATCTCTATTCTGTATTAATCTGCATTTGGCGTACCTATATATGATAAAACCGACGCTATTCTTGCTTCTGTTCACGTACTCCACCATATACGAGTATATCCATCATATACGGGCAATATCACGGTTCCAGAATAATAAAGGCTATACAACGGTGATACAGAGGACATTTAATTAATTGCTTTGAAAATGATAAACCGATGATGGTGTTGTACCCGAAAACAATTGTAAAAATTAAAAATGTAATGTTGAAATTACGAAATCATTCTTCATAATTTATTTTAAAACACCTACTAGACTTTTTTAATTTCCGGATTTTTTTAGGAACTTTTAAGAGAAGTTAACAAGTAGAAACGACGAAACAACGCTAACACAACGCAATTTTTCCATTATCTATTATCAATTTGCCAAAATACATAATTTGATTAAAGAATGTAATTAAAGAATTAAAGAATTTTGAAAAAAAAGAATCATTTCATTAAAATACGATGAACATAAGCAAAATGTCTACTATATTTATGATGAATTCACTCGCTTCTTGGAAAGAGAATGGAGTAATATTGTTTAAATTCATTCTCAAAGCAAGAAGTTTAACAATACTTACATTCTAAACTTTAAGAATGAGTCTGAGGTAATATTTTAAGACATTCTTCTACTTATTAACTTTGCTTGCATATAAAAAAACTATTCTGAACTTGAGCCCTTGAGCCATTACAAAGGTCTCTTACGATTTCCTACCTAAACCCTTGATAACTAAGGTAGAAAAAAGATAATACTAGCTAGAGTCTAACACAAAAATGAACCACAATTCTCATTTTACATAATATTGCGATAAGACAACAAAACCGACGATTTTCTGTTATTTACCCTTGATTTAAATAATATTAGAGCTAATGCAACTCAGTGAGTGAAAAAGCTTGGACTTCCCTGATATTTACACTTAAAGAACATCTAACTCATTCAAATCACCCTTGCTACTTATGTCGGATATCCTAATAATTATTTCTTTCCAGAATATCTGTATAATTTCATGAAAACGAACGGGTTAACAAAGACCCTACGACCATCTTTTCGCTAAAATCCAAGTATCGCAGTAGTGCTTCGGCAAATAATGTCATTTCGCACTTTAACCCCCTCAAGTAATCGAATCCGGTACCGCTTTCACCAAAATACACACATTTCTATCCGGGGACCACAAAAAATTATCATCTGAGTACTGACGCTTAACAATAAAGCAGTCATGATAATGTTAAGTTTTAATCCCCGGAAACAGTCAAGTTTCTAGCAATAGGTAGACAATTGATATTCGTCCACATGATATAAGCAAACCGAGAGAGCGAAAAACTTAAGAGAAACTTGTTTTCCCACCTTGCCTCAGCTTGTTTCGTCAGAGGACCTTAACAAAAGGGGCGGAAGAAAAGAATGAATAATCCCTGGACACATTTGAAAGACGTCATTTAAGAGACCATGAAAAAATGAAGAGGTTTACGGAAAAGACAAGAGCACTGGATACACTGATGAAGAACCGCCATTAAGTCCCTTTCTCCTCGCGCAGAGAAGCCCTCCTTCCCTTTGAGGCACTCGAGAAAAGGATTTTAATGCACAACTCTTTTCAGAGGCAAGAGACTGCGGGTTACCTGGTTCATTCATCCTCCCACTCCTTTATTCTGACAGCCCTTACTAGCCAATTATTACCCCAGGAAATAATAGTTACCAACTGAAAGTTTGTAAACACATGAGTTTTGGCTTGATTATATCGTACACTGTGCTAGATAATAGCTCTAAGAAATACTTCCGATGATGTCGAGAGATAATTCTTTCGGTGGTTTGTCGTGAAACTTTTTTATGTTGGCCTTTTACGCGGGAAATTTTAAAGATCGGTGTACTTGCGTAAAACGTAAAAGTTAAATGTTTACTCAAAGCAATTAATTTTTTATACATTAATTTCTGCCAGATAAGGGGGGATAATGGAAGATTTGAAATAGAACCGTACCCCTTTATGGTTAGAATTATTGGACATCATCTGAAATAGTGAATAAGAGAGTGGCATTGGAAATGAACCAAAATGACTATTAGAAGACTATCAGTAATTAACCCTCTCGCTATTGCTGTCGTGTATACACGACAGACGTATTCCTACGCCAACGGCCTACTGCAGTCTATAGACGACAGTAGGTACAAGCTTATTCTTCAAGGAGAAGTATAGCTTCCATGTATATTTTGTGGCACCTTTCTGGCTGTAATTGCGGGTTTCCTTACCCTTCTCCTGGAAACCGCATTGGTCTTAGGGCTAATGCGCAGCCCCTTTCACAGCATGGGGCCGCCGTTAAATATAAGTTATTGCAGGTGTTTTGCTAAAGAATGATTTATTGCTCTTTCAATCAATATATCCTCGGAGTTGAGAATCTCATATTTTGCTTGTAGTTTACAGCTTTTAAATGAAATTATAGCGTTAATATTAACGTATTTAGAGAAAATAGTAGATATTTCAATATCATTATGGTAGACTGCTAAATATGTTAATATCAACAGTAGAAAGGAAGAAAATAGAAGCTGTTGTGGAAGTTCTGGGGAAAAACGTTTTTTTAAAACATCTCAGCGTTTATCATCCGTGGCACCTTTTCGTATTTCGCCAAACTCTGTCGGTACACTAAGATATACCATTCTTGATTTCAATCCTTCATTAAAAATATTAATACGAATTCAATTTCCGTAGAATGGAATATTTTCGTAAGAAATCCCAATGATCAGAAAAATATTTCACTATGTAAAGTGCATGCCTGAGATAAATTAGAATCATTTGGTAAAATTGCATGGATAATATACGAAACACCAATATCTAATTCACAGCACGCTAGTATGCCACAGAAAGTCAGTTGAGACTTTATCAATTTCGCAAACATTGGTAAATTCTTCATACTTCAAGGAAAAGGTGAAAGGTTCACTCGCCCTTACCTACAAAGTATACCCGTTCCGATGTTATTATACCCCTAACTCACGCAATTGCGGCTTGTAGGACCAGTGTGTAAATGCGTATGTAAAATCGGCATGCCTGAATGTTCTGGCAAGCGAGAGTAATTTGATAAAGCATCGTTCCTGCAATAGGAGGATTCGGGTTTGAGTCCCGGTCTTGCCAGAATTATTTTCTATCCGTTTTTCTTACGGAATCTTCATATTTAGTATGTATACTAAATATGTATACTACGATTGTGTTTCGCTGCAATTTACTAATATAGATTAACTTGGAACTTACAGAAAGAGAGAGTTTAGAGATATGAGTTTTTGAGGTATGGGGTAAAAAAATACTTATTAAGGCTAAAGTGTGCTGAGTTTATAGGAAACAAATGAAAAGTTGAACATGGAGTAGGAGGAGAGGGTTTGGGCTGCAGAATAACCGTAAAAGTAGAGGATGTGGGTAGTTTAGGTATTGGAAACGGACATATACAATACAATATAATACAATACAAACGTCTTTTATTGAGCGAAATTGGGACTAAAGAGTCACATCTTCCATTTAGATGGATAATTGATAAAAAGTTATTCTGGGAAAACTTCAGAGACGAAAGGAAAAAGAAAAGTCTTGCGATGAAACAGGTCCGGGATATCAATGACGATAAATAACCTCAGGCTCAGGTAATTGGGCAGTCTTAGTGCAAAAGTATCAACCAAACGGAGAGACGTGAATAAATGTGAATTTTATTGTTTCACGTACGTCTTAGATTCATACACATCTTTATAAATAGAATTAAAACGATTACGTAAACCAAGAGATATGGGGAATTGTGTATTGTGAGTGAATTATATTGAGATGTGTATAAATAAATTTATTTCTATTATGCATTAATATGTAAGATATTATGTAAGATATTTGAAATTCTTAATCGAATTTGTAAATTTTGTAAAAAATTGTATGACTTAGAGAGGTTTTCCTCCCGAAAAGGGTTAATATCAGGTAAGGGTTCAAACATTTTCCTCCTCCACAGTAATGGTTACCACCTTGCCTGTTGTTTATTTGCAGTCTCTACATGTATAAGTGAATAATGTTAACCTTGAGATAACGATGTTAATTTAAATTTTAGTAACAAGTTAACAAGATATATTAGATATTATCTTGAATAATGAATATTCTATTCATAAGATTCACCCTTAGAAGGCGATTTAAAGGTAAATGATTAAATAAAAAGGAATTTCAGTTACCTTTTCGAGTAATGAATAGGCTAAATGAATAGAAAAGGAGCAGGAGAGTATCTTAATACGATTCCGCTGTGGTTACGCAACGCCATTATGTAGCATTTAATTTCATTAGTCCAAAGCAAACACCGCAATCAAATTGTGCATTTAATTCGTGTTAGAGTGTGTTGCGAGAGAAAAAGTTAACTCCGAGTTCAGCTTTAAAAGGGCAAAAACACTAAAAGTACGACCCAGATGGTAAACATCCGCCGCTGTGGTAGGTTTATTATGAATACACTGTCATGGGAACGAGCATGTTCTAGCCTACATTCTCGCGATGAAACTTTCAAAGCTTCTGCAGGCGCTCGATCCTTCCTTTTTGAAGGCGCTTGTACGCTAAAGCTACATGCGCCGCAGCGACTACACTAATGAACCCCGAATTCATAAAACTCATATCGAAAATGGGAGCTCAAATTTCATTTGCGAATGAACCGGATGCAACGCGATATTATAATCAAGAGTTGCCAAATGTTCTGCTTCAAAACTAACTCGAGAGGAAATTGAATGAGTTTATGTGTGTTACGTTGAATGCGTGATGATGCCAGATTTATGTAAAAATGGTTGTATTTTTCTGACGGGAAAGCTTAATGCTAGGATGGAAGACTATGGCGGAGATGAATTTTTGCAAAGAAAATATTCCGAACGAAATAACGCATGAGTGATATACAGGCAAACGTAATGAATACCTCTGAATATTAAAATATCAAATTGGAATGATATGGTTATTTTTCTTCTTATGATATAGCCGTAAGAGATAAAAGTCGATTGAAAAACTAACACAGAGGTATCACAGATGGTTGTGAAGGAAATGCTTTTAATTGAAGTAATTAAGCATCGACGGAGTCGAACTACTCGAAGGTGGGTCAAACATTGAGAGGAGAGGGATCGCTGTAGATTTTAGTTGTAGTATTTGTAAGTAAAGGTGCTTCGATAGGTCATTCCGCACTAGGGCTCTCATCGGGAATCGAATCCGGGACCACTTTCACTGAATTCGAACGCGTCGAACGAATAAATCTTAATATACATCTATTATACAAAGTCTGCAAAAATGTATGCATAATTATGGGGGAGAAAACTCGTGTGAATATTTGAACAATACATTTATTGAGGTTCCATGATATTACGTTTGTTCAGAAACATCTTATTACCGGCTTCAGTTTTCTCAAAATTTAAGTAAATTAGAAAAACATGCAACTACAACCTCAATGAAAAATTTCACCTACGTTATTAATGAAGTAATTTCCTCACCTGTTAATACATTGATTTTAGTGCTAAACAGTCTGGAAGCTGATGACCTCCACATAGAACACCTCTTGTGATTTTGGAAACCGAAGGATACTTGTACTTATGATATCGAAGTTTCACTTTCTCACTTAAAGAGGTTTACGGGGTTTAAATGACGAGATATGGCGATGGGAATCATTTACAGAGTTTTCTTGCTGATCCAGGTTTGACTGCACATATTTATAAAAAAAATCTTTGGCAGGTATGCTTGAACGCAACCATAATTTCATGCACGTTAAAATCTTCCAATGCGCATTCACAAGGTATAAATTTGAATCTTTACAGTAAGATTTGTAGGCCTGGTTATAATATCAGGTTTTAACTTAGAAACTTTCCTTTATATTACATCGTTTCCCTTCTCTTGGCATCTTGCCAGGCGATTAGAATTTACATTCCCTTTCCTATCTCGGGATCAACATCTGCGAAAATTACCATAAACTTTCCACTCATCTCATTAATAGATGTACCAACGTGAAATTTTATTCAAAAGATGCCGATCCTTGCAAGAATTTCTAGCAAGAATGTTTTTCCTACGTTCGTTGCTGTTTGTTTTCTTCACGTGATTAATTAGTGGAAGTCAAGAGACGATTTTAGGATTGAAGAAATAAAAGATGATTTCCGATTTCAGAAATTTTAGATTCGAGCCCTCTCAAAACATACCTTAGCACTCACATATAATATCGTATACGTATATCTGTTCGATTTAACAAATCTCTGCAGAGCATGTACGTTCACTGAGTTAAAAGGATCTTCAAATTTTGATAAAGCCGTTACTTGATAAACTTACTTGCTATCATGGTCAAAGATAGTACATTGGAAGGTGCCATCAGATGTGAAGGTGTATTGTAGATATAAATAATAATGAAAAGCATGAACTTTAAGAATTCGTAGATGTTTCAAGCAGTATCTGAAGATAACCTTGTTGCCTGACATAAAACACTCAAATAATTATTTATAAGTACTTCCGTTGATCATTTAAATCCGATTATTTTCATAGTAGAATGATTTATGAGCATGCTTTCCAAACCTTTTACGTGAAGGCATTACTATATTACAATAGAAAAGTGAGTGGAGACTTGCAATTTTACAAAACTTTTACTTAAACATAATTGTTTTCGGATAGGAAAGACCGGTTTAGACGAATGATCGTCACCACTATACCCGACAATGTTCTAATAAAATCTGCGTAACAGTTTAAACCGTACGTTTTCCTTAATCAGTAATGAAGCTCTTCAAAGTAACAACTACTCCTCGATTACTTCTAATTACATGTTAGTTCAGAGCAACGTTTTAAAAATTGCGTTGGCCGATACAGGAAAAAGGAAAAGATAAAGGACATCGAGGAAGACGGGGGAAAGCTTGCAAGGGACATTGCGGAAGGAGAAGTTAATGAGTTGAGAGAGAAATCGGAAGGAAAATGGGTGACATGCCACTCGGCTCAGAGGTCACCGTAACTAACAGTGATGTCATTAAAGGTTGATAAACGGGTTTCGTGACGAACTGGACAGAAGAGCAACATGTAGCGGACTTTTTTACGCTCCGATGGATAGCTCTGCAGCTTGACAGGAAAAAAGAGAGGTAAACAGTTATCAACTGGCATATAAAGAGAACTGACTCGGAAGAAATGTCTCTTTTCTTGCGTGACTCATTTATGACTGAATTAATGTAGTTATTTACCTTTCCACATGAAGTGAATGTATTAAAAAAAATAAGAATTTCATATCTTTACATTCTACAAGCCGATCCCATATGACGGTTTTGGCAACATTTGAGCAGAACAATTTCATGATGTTTACTAGTATAATCAGGTCTAAAAAGCGATTTTAAGGATCGAGTCAATATTACATGGCCCGAAATTCCACGAAACTACGAATGCGTTAATACCTCAAACTCTCCCTTTACATAAGTACATTTTCCCTTGATACAACGATAGTCTTTATTCTCAATCTTTTCCCTTGCATCCAACCTTCAAATTCCTTCTACATGCCATCCTTTGTCAGTATTTGACCCATTCATACTTTATGCGTGTATTACTACATAGCATGCAAAAGCTAATCGGAGAGAGCGGGCCCATGTGCCTAGTAAAATTTAAGGGGAAACTTTACGAACGAACATTGACTGTAGCACTAACCAGAGGAAAACACTGTAATAAAAAGCAGTACAAGAACCTCGTAAAATAATTGTTATCGGGATGATTACGAAAAGCATGGAAAGCCCACACTGCTAATCCAAGAAGATTGATCAATTCTCGAGCGTTGTTTACGGCGACTCCATCATAAACTGAGAAAAGGGCCGTTGGCTCAAGCCTTATAACTAATTCCGTTTCAATCCTATTCCGTACGGCTCACGCCTGTTTTCTTGTCACGCAATTTGCTACCCCTCGTCAGACAGGAGAGACATTCTAAAGTCGTCCATCCGTGCTTTCAATACCAAAACCCTTCTGTCACTTCTCGTTTTCAGCAAAAAAGTTCGCTGCTTTGGATCTTTCGTAAAACTCCCTTCATATAGGCTTCGCAGTGAACAATCCGAAAATAGACTCCGTTTAATTGCATACGTTTCCATCGCTATCGTAAGAGACCCATATTTGGAAGGGAGAAAATGGGCGAGTTAAAGGTGCCATTTTGCTACATCGAACTAATGAATAATCTTTTTTAGGGAGTAGCTTTTTGGTGGAAAAGCAAGGAAAAGCGTCCAATTTAAGTCCACCCTCCTCACTACTAATGTTTGTAGCCTATACGACTCAACTGTACTTCATGGAACGCTATAAAGGATATTATTTATTTCTGAAACTATTTTTGCACAACTATGCCCTTGATGGTTTCCACTGAAACTATTCATATTCATCTACATACATTGTAATGGACTTTCGTCGGTATGTATCTTTAATGAGTAGCCATAACTACATGTAAATATTTATAAAATGAATGTAAAGTGACTCAACCTGAAACCTAACACTGCGTACACGGAATACTTCTTTATACAAAAGCATATGTGGAGTACTCAGTTATTTTATCTGTGTTCAGTTATTTTATCTAGTCTCGCAGAACAAACGGCATGGTAGTTCAGTGGTTAGAATACTTGTCCTGAAAGTGGAGTCTCAGTCATGTCGCTATTTTTCACACTTGTTATTCCTTGCAATAGTGGTAACTTTTGCAAGTTAATTTTTTACTTCTTTATTATTAACAAATCAGTTTCATTGCTCAGATAGTCGTAAAATATCATTATCAAACTGAATATCATTTCAGGGGTGATAATTGAATACTATCAGCGAATTATTATATAAGAACTGATAAAACAGACCAGATCAAAAGTTGGCGTTGTGAGGCTAAGGATCACCAGGGAAAGTAATTTTACAAACGACGCTTAAATATTTGTTTTTTACTTGATATGTTCGAGTTGAAGAATGCTAATTCATAAGACTGTAGAGGGTAGTTACGTTTTACGCAAAACGGTTGTGATATTAATAATTAACAAATCTTCCAAAAAACTTTAAAAAATTAAAATAATTAAGTATTTCATGCGAATTAGTGAAAATTATTCAGAAAAAACATAGTAATAGGGAATGAAAAGTCAACTAATTAATATATTATGTTAGTATAATATTAAAATCAGTAATTAATAAAACAGTTTTGGCTTGGAAATAATAAGTAAATACCAAGTTTAGGCGTAAATATACATGACGTATTCATCAGACTGTTTCGCTATTCTACGAAGTATCTGCAATCTCTGAAAACGATACTGTTATGTCCATTCAGATCAGCGTTGGTTCGTGAGGGAGTCCACCGGTCACTGTCAGAGGCTAAGCAGATTTGCATACTATCTCAATGCCTGCAATGCAATAGCCCTTAATGGTCTGCATCGAACCGAGTGTCAGGTGATTGGCAACGGGACAACGGGGCGGCAAATCAACCCAATTGTGTTAGCGACTGAGAAGTATTTAGAAGAGAGTAAAAATAAACGCACTGCGGCGCGAAACGTACTCTCGCTTTCTCTCAATCACTCCTTATAGAATGAATGGTGTTAGTAATCAGGTTTATCGCTTATTTAACGACCCATCGCTGGTCTACATGCTTCCCAAGATGACTCCATCATTATTTATAAATGAACCCCTGGCAAAGAACAGGTGACGTAAGATGCTCTGATAATCCTAAGGAGATGTGATGCTATTTCGAGGGTCTATTTTTAATTTCTTTGGGTTACTTAGATTTAAGCGCACTTTATGGGTGAATATTGTTTTAAAATACATAGCATCGCCTCCTGCATTTGTACATATATGTTATACCTTTGGAGTCACAGCACGCATTCATAAAAATATAATAATTCCTTCCTCCGATATTCCGGTTTATTTGCTCAAAATCTTTCTATAATTTGGTAAAATAAGAATATCTGCAATATTTAAAAATTATAAGTTTTATAAATAAATATATAGAAGCTTGATAAGTAAAACCAACCGGTATTAGAAACCAACATAATAAAATATCATCATAAGTTTTCTACCCATCTGTAGGTTCATATGCCCTAATATTACCTAATCGCCATTTTCTTCACCTCTTGGTAACCCACCTTTTATGTCAAAATATTTTAATATATTTCATTGCAAACCTTGTACAAATCCACAAAATTTATAGAGAGTGTTTGCCGGTTTTGGCGTGAGTTTACGCCATCATCAGAACAGATGGCGCAAGGTTACCACTTTTTCCTAAAAATAGGTAATTGAATATTATGAGGAACTAAGTTCTTGGATAATTCTTTTATCACTCTCTACATTTACTAACGTATTTATTACTAGAATCATTAAAAGATGCTCATCAAAGATAGAATATTACAATCCGTATGCGAGAGGACAGCCTATAAAATACCTCTCACAGAACACGATGAAAAATGGGCATACGATAGAGTTTCATTAACGTTTTATACGCCCTCAAGCGTTGGGAAAACTGCATGAAATACACATGGTGATGGTAGCGGAGTACTTCGCTCCATCCCTACTCTAACTTAAGTAACCACTCATCACAGCCTTAATCTCCGATAAAAAGCGCTCTCTTCTGACTGAGACGATGCGCGAATTCGACCGTTTACGTCAGTAAAATGCTCTGGAATGGCCCTAATATGGGCAGACGGGAAAACAAATCTAACGTGGAGGGAGCCGGCTTTGTCAAAAATGTATGTGACGGGATTTCCATAGAAATATCTTAAAACTTTCTTTCACATGCAGGATTCGAGAAAAAAAAATCCTGAGGACTTTCAAAGGGAACGAAAACTTGATGAGTGAATTCGACTCAAGAAACCGACGCTTTTGAATGTAAAAATACTACAGCGAAAATGTTCTTTTCCAAAAGTGTCACATATTTTCTCGCAAACAACACGATTCTTGCCAAGAAAAAAATACTATTATGAGATCATTTTCCAGCTGTCGTTCCTGTATCCATTGCATGCTCTCAGTCCCTATAATTGCATGCTCTCAGGCCATATCTTTCGAATTGATGATTTCCTACCGTCGATATCTTAGTTTCGCCGTCATCTACATCCTTTGTCCTAACCATAAACATCCGACCTATTTCTTTCCTTCCACTTCATCGGTTTTCTCTCATAAGCTATTCCCTTATTCGCATCTTGTCTTTGGTTGGCCACGAGAAGTACTAAGCGAAAATACACGGATTACAATAATTACTTTAATGGAAAGAGGATGAAGGTCTCTGTTACATCAATTTTAACAATTATTATTGTTATTAACAAACACATTTTCCGTTCCCTAACCTGAAAATTCCGATTAGCCGAGAACCTGGTAACTGAGGGTTGAAACGCTAGCAAGATTACCACTTCGTAATGTTTTCATAAAAAAAATTTCAACAAAGTAGCAATTACAGATGTAGTTAAGGCCACTCATCTGAAAAGTATTTAAATAAGTAAAAAAGGATAATAATGCTGTTACATTTTCCGTGATCTTATGGCCATGGTAGTCATCAATTTGTTAATAAATATGCGAAAATTTATTTTATTACTCGCCTACCATCTTCGTTTTACACTCCTAAATTGACTAAAAATCATTCATTTTATTTATAATTTAAAATTATTTCCTGAAAATGTATATAATAATTTTATATGATCACTATTTCATTAAAATTGTGCCTCATAAAATTATTACTCTCTATGGACAAGGTAAGGGATAGTTTTACTTAGAGTGCCGCGTGCCAGGAAAAACCATGGCATAAACAAAAGTGAAAAATGTCCTGGTGGCTGGCATTTGTACCCAGATCTTCCATTTACCAGGTTGATGGTCTAAGACAACAAATCTTCCCTGAAAACGGTGTGAAACTGTCCTGTGTGATAGTTTTATCGGCTTAAAGGATCCGCCAAGAAAATGGAAGATCTAGGTAAGAGTCAATTTCAGGCCTTCTTTTTTTTACTCGTTTATATATTGGGTTTCTTTATTGCTTTACCTTAACTCATTCTACCTTTATTTCTTCCTCATTTCTCCTCACCTGCCGTGTTAACGAAAACGATCCCTCTAGGAACTAGGATGGAGACCCAAACTAGGCTTAAACCCCTTTCACTATAAGCCTTACACTTCCGGAATCCCTACTCCCGTCAATTTCTCAACTGCTCCCCCCTTAAAAGCTCCGCTCCCACAGGAATCCGAGCATGCATCCAACCCTGAATTTAACGTCATGGACGTTATTCCACCGTTTCGTAGACGCATCTTCAAAATACTTCCCATTTCACAACGAGACACTTCTCTGCCAGAAGTCAGGGTTAGGACGACTTGGGAAGTTATCAGAACTGTTAACCCTGCAAGAACTTAGAACTTCCTAGCAAATTCGCTGTGGTTCAGGATTTCGCCGAATATAGGATAAAGACGTCCGAATTGCTGACTCAGTGGAATAGCAACATATTGAGTGTTCGGAAAATGCACTTCCGCGGATCTCAGCGAATTATTTTTTCTTTTATTTCCAATGGCGACGGGTGCCAGAGAGTACATCGAATCTTCCAATATTATTTTAAAATATTATGTGATGCTACTCTGATATTTTTCAAATAATACTCCAATATCCCACTTTAACTTAATTTATTTTAATTGTGTAAAGTTTGGTGAGAAAACAAATTATTCAGAATCATTGGCGTACATTTTTCATTTATCTGCATTTTCATTTTATTTTTCACTTGGGAAATTCACACAAGGCATTTGGGAAATGCCTTGTGTGTTTATTAGCTGAGTATAAATATGATCTGATTACATAAAGATTTCAAACTTACAAATCATCTTACAACTTTCACTTTAAAATAAAGCATTTTTCATAATAGTAACTCTCGCGCGGAAAAGTTTGTTGATTGTAGTATAATTTTAATGCTAATTAATAATAAATACCAAATTCACTTGTAGAAAAAGAAGACAGGATGGTACTTTTTCCACAAAATATTTTATTGGTGCTACCGGTTTCAACGAAACATCGTCATCATTTCGTTGAAACCGGTAGCACCAATAAAATATTGTGTGGAAAAAGTACCATCCTGTCTTCTCTTTCTACATGATGGAATTCCACTACATCTCGCCTGACTCTGTGAATTCCAAATTCACTTCCTTCCATCACGCTTTAAGCCAGCTCCGTTTAATCATTTTCAATTTCTTGAATTAAACGAATTACAATGATAATTTACAACTTAAATAATCTTAATCTTAAAATAAAAAATTCATAAATTTTTTTCGGGATTAAATACATTTTATAAATTAGAATACCGAATCTCCCAAATATTTTTCGACAATTTTCGAAAATCTATAATATCCCTCTTATCATCAGGCCTGTAAGTTAAAAAAATGAATAGTGTGAAGGTGTGATAAAGTACGCATGGATAACCTTGTGAGAGATCTTCCTATAAACTGAATTTTTCGATTAAGAATGAATGCTTGTGAATTATTAAGTAAGAAAAGCCGTTCACCTTTGCAAATATTTCGAAATACTGGTGCAGATTTTAGTGTGACACTTTTTCTTTCTCAGGTTCAATTAATTTGATTATCTTGGGAATTGGATGATACGCAAGTGTAAGAGTTGATAAATGAGACTGCCAAAATTACTTCTTAAACAGTGGTGCAGAATGTAAACCGCATGCATTGTTCTTCTCCAACGTTTTCATAGAATTCACCGGATATGTAGCTCTGTAAGACGTGGAACCCTCCCCAATAGAGCCATTTGTCCCTTAATTTGCCTCTAAATTCATCATGCTTATGTGCACCGGAGGGTATCGCACCGAAATTATCCCTACCATTAATCTAAATGCATTGTACTGTGCGTTCTACTTGCACACGAGAGGAAACTGGTCGGTGATATGTTGAAGACAAATGATATAAAGCCATGATTTGTCTACTAAACCAGGCTCTCTCATTTGATCGCAAAAGTGGGCTTTTCTTAGGGATTACATAATCTTATATTTACATACCCTTCTGTCATAGTTGAAGTTAAAATTTTTCCGTGTTATGAAAAGCATTTATTGCAGTTGTATGATGATAAACGATTAATTGAAAATGGAAAAGAATCCTTGAGATTGAAGATAGAATTCCACCAAGACACAGAAGAAGATTAAATTTTACTTGAGAGTACGTATTTCAAAGTCTCCTTCCTTTGCAATACAATTTTTATTATATTCAACTGGGAATGCCATATTACTAGTTTAAAATATATATCAGTAATAATCTAGGCCAATATAGTGGCTACGCACTTTTAGGGTCTATATAATCTCAGTGTTTAGGGAAACACTGTGAATACCACGATCATCACCGGTCTATCCATAAATAAAGCGTTTTTCGATTTTTCTTAAGCCAAAATATGACTTCCAGTACATAACGTAAAACATTTAAACTAAATTTTCAATATGGCAAGCCAAGGATCAAAAATCCAGGCTTCACTTATAAGCCGAAGGTTTCACTTGCAAGGAATGTAACTCAATGGCTCATGGAGTTTAACCTATTTTTGAGAGGGAAAAAATAAAACAACGCTGGCAATTCCAAAGAGATAACATAAACGTAAAAATCTTATGCTTAAAATCTTATTCTTATCTTATACTTTAAATTAACGATCGAGTCGTAGAAACTAAAGCAGGAGTCTCCGAACTACGGGTTAAGGACTACGGCCGGTTCCTGAGACCAACGTATAAATTATTTCTTATACTCTGGACATCGACACAATGACACCTTTCATGTTCTTATTTGATAATATCTATGTATACACTTGTATTAAAATTTATCCACATGAAAACTTCCTCTTATGTATAGTCAAATGCAATATAATTTACTGCAAAAATGTACGCTCGTTAGTTTTCTCTCTTTGCGAATTTGCACTAATATTTTGATTTTTATTTTAAATTTGCTTTGCAATGAATTATTTCGTATGACTGAATTTCCACGAATCACTGCTTCATTCAGTACAGGATGACTATATTTTTTTATCATTAATTTGTTTTATTAGAAAAAAATCAATTAAAGTAAACCAATGCAATGACAACAGGATTAATTAAAAAAAATCAAACCGCACATACAGTTGCTTAAAGGATTTCCAGCTAGAAAACACTGACTTGAAGGAAATGGTGCTGATGATGATGATAATAATAATAATGATGATGACGACTTTATTATGCGAATTTTGGACTTCAGAGACCACTCTTTCACAATTCACAATTAATTTTTTACAAGCCACAACCAGAAACAACCATGCCCTACCCAGGAATTAAACCCGGGACCCCTGCGTTGCTAGGTCAACACACTAACCCTTACGCCACCGAGGACGGCAATGGCACAACCGGTAGACCGAAACAAGCACACGAAAAGAAAATAAAAATCCTTAAAACATGGAAACAGTATTTCTATACACAAAAGTCATTCAACCAAACATACATGACGTACGTTAAACACAGTCATGTTTGACTGAATCGTCCCAAATCGAAGAAATTTCAATGCTTGCGATCGGAAGTCTTTGTGTCGTAGAGCATGACCTCAAGCGACGAAGTGGTTCCAACTGTAGGACCGCCCCGCATTGATCAGCGCTTTGTATCATTGAGCCTACGTCCAGAACAGTTTCTGTA
This sequence comes from Ladona fulva, assembly GCA_000376725.2. NCBI lineage: Eukaryota > Metazoa > Arthropoda > Insecta > Odonata > Libellulidae > Ladona > Ladona fulva. Next base: position 657,986 of record KZ308261.1, read on the forward strand.
AGATGAATGGCCGTTCCATTGATTGATTATGAAGCTTCGGTTTTGCGCTCGTTATACACAGATGTGGGACAGTCGCTCGGAGTACCATTAACTCCTTTTTCTTGCAGCGATCTCTGCCTCGCTTTGGGACATTAAGGAGACGGAGGCTTGTGATCAAAGGGAATGAGTACTTATCGAGACTTCCTCGGCGGAGGGGAAAGACTAGCTAATGTTCCCAACATCTGTGAGTTCTAAAACTTGGAGATCAAGGTCAGCCGCCGATCGTCTTTCGCTCGTTCGAACTATTTATAAAAGTTCGCCGCCGAAATCCTAGGCACACATCTTAAATTAACCACACGAAAAAATACGTTATCGATCTGTGTTCGTAATCAGATGCCGCTTTAAAGAAGAAACCTATCTGAGGCGCATGCGCGGATGCTAGTTTATTCATAACTTGGAAATGCGATCGTATTTACGGACAGGATGGAAGACGAAAATCAATCTTCATACAAGTTAAAACAGGAGTGTTTCGACGGAGCTAAAGGTTTGCCTTGGTTTTATTTTTTGCCCTTTACAGATCAATCTTTGATATTTTTGATGAAGGAAGACAATACTAGTAAAACAAATCAATAAAATCCATTATTTTTCCTGATATTTCAGTATAAAACTGGCTGCACGTTTTCAGCGATTTTGTGTACTCATCTACATCTTATTAAATTCTCTGCAAGCAAGTTTTCGGCGTGAGGCAGGGGGTACATGCAACATAGAATATATTCGTAATTATATTATACACGAATTAGTGACCAACTATGTATTAATAATACTATTGTAATGTATTTCAGCTATTTATACTGCGAATTCTGGTGAGATTTACCAATAAAAAATAAATGAGTCGTCTGCACTACAGTAAGTTTATGTCTATGTTTGTACCCTGCAAGTCGCCTTTCGGCGTGTGGCAGGGTGTGCATGCACCATGACTCTATTTCCTTAATCGATTATTTTCCCGTATCGTTCGCGGAAAAAATGAGTTATTGAATCTATTTGTTCTGGCATCTATTTCTCTGATCTTTCTCGCATTATCCGAACGGCCTATGTACATACTATAATCATGGTTTACACACAATATACAGGGTGTTTCTAAATGAATATCTGGGTTTTAAGGCTTTGTAGTATTTGTACCATTTGACTTACCATTATAAATGATACATCAAATGAAAGAACAACTCAAACAGTTTTGGTTTTACCTACAAGTGTTCAATGTGAGCACCATTTGTCACACGGTACATATCCAGTCCATAGGCGAGTTCTTCTCATACCTTGATCAGTGTGTCTGGAGTAATTGATGTAACAACTGATTCAATCCTGTTTCTTAAGTCAGATAGGTCAGCTGGTAGCAGAGGCACATACATATGATCCTTCATGAACCCCCAAAGATAAAAATTGCATGGCATAAGATCGGATGAACGTCGAGGCCATGCGAAAGAAACCCTTGCATCCAATCCAGCGTTTGGGTACAACATCGTTTAACCAATCGCGTACTGAATACTCATGCGCATGCATAGAAGTGTACAACAAAACTGTTTGAGTTACTCTTTCATTTGAGGTATAATTTATAATTATAAGTCAAATGGTATAAACTCTACAAAGCTTTATTCATTTAGAAACACCCTGTACTTACACTATATACTTCTTGATTCCAAACCCACCCCTTAAATCATCTAACAACTTTTTTTTTATCTTTCATTGTTCTCGACCTTGCTTCCTTAATGACTTTCTTTAGCTACCCGTCCTACTTCAACGTAACTAGCAACTTCTTATACCTTGATTTATATATTTGATCAGAGATATTTTCTCTTCAACCATCTTCGGCAATTCTTCTTACATTTACATAAAGAAAAATAGTTGAGTTTCGTAAGTTGATTCGAAAATATACAAAAATTACCGTCCTCTTTCGCGGAATTGTTTTATGATATGAAATAATTATTCTAATAGTAAACTTTGTTTAATTCAAACAGCCAAATTACGAATATTTCTCGAAGTCTAAATAAAAAAAATTAACCAACACTCCATCTGGGTGTCAAATGAAAGAAGAGAAATTAAATTAACTATTTGGTGACATTTTTAAATAAGAACTACAAGAGTGAAAAATTACGAAGAAAGGAGCGAAAATCTTTCTAGAAAGGTTTCAGAGAAATGTCACCTCCCTTTGCCCGAAAAAAATCATTTCTATCCTGCAACTTTGGAAGGGTGGAACTAAATGGAAGAACTTTAGTCTTAGAATCCTTTTTCTAGGTCAGATATATTTCTTTCATTGGATACGTCCTTTTTAAAAGCCAGTATTCCAGAGATATGAAAAGATCAAAGAGAAAAATAGCCATTGTGAACTACTGAATTTTGACATTTTAGCTCTAGGTTCAAGTTAGGACAGGACAGTTTTACAATTTCTGATGCGCAGTAGTAGCCGTCGCTAAAAAGGTTGGGATATGAACAGTTGCATTTCTTGAGATCGGAATATTCCAAACGAAAGGTTTCAGTAGAAGGAACTCGCGGATAATTCAACGAAAAAAGGCAAAGTTACGGAATGTTATTGAACAAATAAGAGAGATAATTTATGACGATTTTCGGGATATCGGTGAATTGCATGAAAGACTACGAAGCAATGTCACGGAACAAAACAGCTCTATGCATTTATCTGAGTAAATCATAGTTTTTTTCCGGGTTTCACGACTAATAGATTAACGAAGATATGAGATATGATGAAATCCTTGCAAGCCATTCGCTAGGTTAATATCATGGAATCATTTTTCCTCTTTCACGATAATGATTTCTTTTTCTCCATATAATTAACCCCACATAAGTATTGACTTGCACATTTTGCTTCAATCTTCATTTGGGGCCTTTCCCCTGAATGTCACCAGCCACATTTCCCGAACACTACCTATTGATTAATATCTTAACCAAACGTACGAGTATAACTTTTGTTATAACACAGACAAATCCGCGAGTGACGAAGACGAAGCTGAATGAATCTGCACAAACTGGGCAACTGAAATAGATTTGGGAGAATTACTTGGTTTCTTGGCGATTATGAGTTTTTGTTCATGGGGTCGGGTAGATTTGTGAATTTGATGGAATATTTTCTGTTATCTCGTACCAGATTTACTCTTTTCCCCTCAAAACTGCTGACTTGTGTTTAGTTGAGCTGTGGAGTTTGTGAGGGCTTGGAGATGATCACTGAAGACTATTTATATCGTGTGATCGATATGTTTTAGTGTACCTCTTTGCCTCATTGTTTTATAATGGTATTTTTAAATATGAGTGTAAGTTGAATCTTTGCCACCTGAACATTTTTCTACTTGTAAGGATTATGTATGATAGTAATAAAAATAATAATAACAAATAAATATTATTGTATTTAACAACATAACATAATCATATTGATTTTACGAAGTTATGTAATTATTGAATATTTATTAATTTATAATTGATTATTAGAATACAAGGCGATTAAAAATAAAATATAGTAAATTATATAATATCAATCACATATTAATTTAAACATATTGATTAGTGTTATAAAAGTTTATTATACACTAATTTTAGTTAAATTTGTAATACTTTATGGGTCGTAAGACATGGATAAAGGACGAATAAAATTAACGACTCAAAAAGATTGTATAATAACTCACCTCGCAAACCTCCACAAAAGCCACCCTATAAATAACACAACTATGACGGTACAAAAATCTCTTCCCTTGGGTGGGATTTAAGTCGCGCCAATCTCAACCTTACTCTCACTTAATATTTTCCCATAACAATCCACATCCACACGTTTGTACAGAAGAAACAGCTATGAAAGGCCGGTAGAGACCCATAAAAATAATCCGACCTTCGAGGAGAGAACGTATGAGGAAACGGATGTGCCATTGTATTCGACACAGATCCTCGTCTAATGTCGTAAAAAATTGCTCTCCGCTCCTGACATCGGTTTAGAGAGTTCTCCCTCTTGTGACCCCTTTGCAAAACTCCCGGCACGGGACCTTTCTTTCTCGTCAAAGTGCCATATTTAACAGCCATTCTTTCCCCCTCTGACCTACATCCTCCGTCGGAATTTCTCCCCACAAAAGGAGACTTCCCGAGGACGCGACCAAATGACACCCGGTTATTGCTCGCTCAGATGCCGCGTCTTCGGGTCATATTGTTCGTGCCATTACGCCCTCGGTAAAGACTCCCGAACAGTAATCTTCTTCTACGGCACTTCTTAGACGCCCTTGTCCCATGCTTCGGCTTTAAAAGGGGTGGTGCCGTTCTTATCTACCGTCCGATGCATTAATATGGGGGAGTCCCTTTTTTCCGCAAGGTGGATAACGAGATAACGAGGTGTGTGCTTGTCGTAAACATGTTTTCACGACGCCGAGGTATAGTTAACGGTCTGGCTTACGATGAGGGAAGATAATGTGAGGCTTCCATTAAACTCGAATTGAAAATAATGACCGTATCTGGTTACTGATCGTACATTACGATCAGATCATCAGATCAAATCATTACGAAACGAAAGAGTTGCAATTTGACTTCCTTAACCGGCAGTTGACCAACTTCCTTAACTAAACAAGAGCGAAGATTTCGGCCCGTTAAAATTTCACTTGACCTAGGTAGTCAATAGAGCTTTTTCAATAGAATTTTAAGGAGTCGCTTCAATTTTTCTTGTTTACCGAGGAGAAATTCCAAACAGGTAAGATACAATCACTTACATCACTTTCCCAAATGTCCTTTTCATTCCTTAATTCGGAGATAATGATATTTTCCGGAAGGTTCACTTAATGTATAAGTAATCGATTCCCTAAGATGAGCAGTTCAAACGTTTTGTTTTACGAGTATATATGATAGAAATATTAAACACTCACCACGGGCAACTTGGGCTTACATCAAATGAAAAGGCAGATGAAAGATTCAGTGGACATACCTGAAAGAAGTAAATTACATTACATTAATGACATGGTTACCCCATTCTTTTTAGAACAATAAGAAAGATATATTTATACGAAGTCAAACTCGATAATAATAACAATTTATTTCACCACGATTACATTCATGAACACAGAATAAGATATGTATTGCATTGGTGACATGTCTGACGAAAATTGGAAAAGAAAAAATAAACATCCACAATCTCACTCATCTTTCTCTCTGTTATAATGAAGTATTAAAATAAATTTGGGGTGAAATACTTTAAAAAATTTACACTACATAAAAAAACACATCTAATGTAAATTTTTAAATATAATTCACCAGAAAATTATTTGAATATTTTAATGCAACAAATATGATAATACAATATAAGGACAAATAAATACAAATAAAATATTAAGACAGCTATGAATTCCTGAACAAATGCGCCTTGGGATACTGTGGGAGTAAAGGTTAAAGTTGTGAATCATAATCGTAGCAAGTTTCCAAAACGATTAAATGAATTTTCTACATAATCAACAACTTTCATTACCTAAGGGTAATATAATAAGAGGTGTGGAAAAAGGCGTTTTTCACCTTCCCCTAAACGTTTTAACTTTCATTACATTTTCCGCAAATAAATGGAAACTCTAGATGTAAATAACTAGCGAGCTATGACATCAAGGCTTGCTAATACAAACAACGAAATCAATAATAGAACTTGAGAAAAGCACAAGATCATAATTAGTAGTTTAAACTTAATTGACTGTTGTAAACAGGAAATACAGTGGTACCTTGTTTAACGACGCTAATCCGTTCCAAGATTGTCGTCCTTAACCAAAACCAAGGCGCGATTTCCCACCACCATACTATATCCCTAATATGCGGACAAAACTCATTTAAGTTTCATATATATAATATTTTCATTAATACTTTTATTAAAAATTATCATTAATTAAATAAATATTACGAAAAGCAGTTCTTAATCGCCAACCTTCACCAAAAAACAAAGCCTCCGTCGTTACCTAAGACATTTTTGACCACAGCTATATGTCGTTAACCAAGTACGTCGATAACTAGGGTCATCGTCAACCAAAGTACCACTGTGTCAACTATGGAACCATGAGAGTTTCGAGAATAGAAATTAGAAGACGGAGAAAGTAATTTATCCGTGAACAAAAAGTTCCGGCAAATCCTTATGAACCATTCCTTAAAAAGTACTGCCGCTTACGAAACGTACCTCTAACAATAAGACGGCGGAAGTAGAATCCTTTCGATTTAGCACGCATCCATCAACATCAGGACCACCACACATGTGAATGAAAGACGCCCAGAGTGCGCAATTTTTCCCCATCATGCAGCGCGTAACCGAGGATAAAACGTCGCGAGATGAAGCGGAAAATGAAAAAGTTTTCCGCTTCGAACGATGCTCGACCCTCTTTTCGGCGATTTGAGGGAAAGTGAGGCTGGAGGAGATCTGAGGTTAGGGAAAAGGAGAACATGAAGAGGCCTTAAAAGATGAAAATGGTGCGAAAGAAAGGGATATGAAAGAGGAAGCGAAAATAGATGAAAGAGAAAGGAGTTCATACAGATTCAGACGGGGAAAACAATTTTCACTTGATGAACACTTCCGCCTGTCGCAAAAGAATTCCCAATACGTGGATTACGTTACATTGAGAGAATAGAGATTGGTATAAACGGAGAATAGATCTATAGTAGTAGGTGAACTATTAGATTTCAGATTAGATTAAGTATCGGTGAGCGAACTGTTACATAATGTTGGAAACTTCTTGTGAGTACACAAAATAGTTGCATGCTATATAGAGTAATTTTTTGATTAGAAAAATACAGGGAGTAGCTAAGAAAGCTTACATAAAGAAGTAAGAACACATTAAGAAGAGCATGGACAAGGGTATATCAGCTGTAAAATAGTTTTCATGACTAAAATTGACATGTATCGAAATGTTATCCTAAGAAGCCGTTAAAATGTGGAGGACTTTAAAATTTGGGTGTGGCGAATTATGGGAAAAGTGAGTTGAGCTGATAGTTGTTTGTATTTCTGTTCCAGTATGTCTATATTTCTAAACTTCCTGCTCCTGTTTATCATGCATTTATTATTGTATGCAATTTATCATCGTGCATATCATAATTTATTATCATGCATTTATTATTGTAAACCGCTTGCCATAATAAAGACTGCCATATATCCTCAGATGTGGTAAGCGGGAATTACGATGTAGGTAATAGATCTACATATTTAGTTTGTTATCTCTTTGTCGTGATAGAATTTAAGAAATTCCAATTCAGAAATTCCAATTCCTGATTTTAGCGTATCTCCTGCCTAAGAATTTCTCTATCCGGGTTGAGAACCTTTTTGATATGGACGACGATATAATTTACGTCGCAAATGTTCACTTTTTGTATGTTTGCTGCTGTGATAATATACTTCGCTCAGGTGGCGCTCTTTCTAATACTTAAAATAGTGGAAATCACATGCTTATTATAGATTTTTGCTCTTATTTATTTCACGGTAAATAAAACTCTTATCTTTTAAACTACTCAGTATTTCCATAATCAGTATTCATTTAATCACAAATTGAGCTCAACTGTTTTTAAATGTGAATTTACTTTTTCTATCGTACTATCTTACTGAATAGTAACCTGCGTTTAAGATTGGCGAATATTTTCTAACTTTCGATTCCGGGGTGTGGCAAGCGAACAAGTGTATAAAAAGTAAATTGACGTGCAAAGGCCTATGGAATTCATAAAATGAGCGATGAGGGAAAGTAAAATTTCTGGGTTTCAATGTAAACACGACTGGTCTAGTGAATCATCGTTTATGAAATTGGGTTAGTATATATAGCAGGACTACGGAGCTATTTATTTATTATTATTAGCTATTTATTTATTATTATTTAACTAACAAAGATGTTTCAATGAGTAGTATGAAGATTCATTTTTCCATTACTTAGTGGATTAAGTTGGAATACACGAACACCAAAGGTTTATCATTCGGAGTCATGAAATACTGGAGGGACGTGCATTTTCACCTGTTTGGTATTTTATTCAAATTATTAGCTAAGGCAAATATTTAGCAATTTTCCTGAATTTCTCAGTCAAGAGTGAATGTGATACAGAAAATCTAATCATATTAAGCTCTTATCTCAAAAAGAAGACAGAGTTGGATCCAACTTTCTCTAAATTTGCAGTTCATTACATCGTTGGTGATTTCAAGTCCAATATGAGGAAGTCAGATCGATATCAGTGATGTCAGTGCATCACTGTCGTATTATCTATTTCGAAAGAATTCTGGTACATAATGGTAACAAAAGTTGTCTTTAAAGGATAGTCTCCGAAGGGTTGCCAACTTAAGGAATAGAATTACAAAGGTGTGCCTTGTTACTTTTTAATGATTAACATCTCGAAATAGTCGATGTCAAAATATTAGATTTGATTGTCTACTTTTAGCTACACCTTCTTTGAACTTTTTTGCTGCGTTTGATATAAAGCATATCGAACTGTTTTCCGCCATAAGTGATACATGATTTCATTTAACTTATTGCCACTACAAATGTTCTTTACTCAAATTTCTTACCCAAAACAGACAAGATGATATTTTTAGTAGGACTGTACAGAGTAGATGCTTGGAAATAAAGTGAGGGAGAAAATAATGTTCCGAAAATATTAAACTGAGCTTTCCCTGGAAAACCTTACGGTGAATTCTTTACGGATCACGAGATGAAAATTTACTCCTTCCTCGGTAACTGTTCCTGCCGGAGTTGTCTCCTTTACAAGCGTCACTGACAATGAAAATTGATTAAAAATTGAGGAAGCGTAAGATTACGGGGCTTTATTAATGAATGTCAAATCCGGGTAAGGAGAGTTTGATATTTCCTGTATCAATAAGAATGTCGTGACAGGTCCAAACATTTTTCATTCTCAAGTTTTCTATCAGTTTCTTGAATAGCATTGTCTTTGAAATGTGGCAGGGTTAATCGCACTACAACTGGGCACTTTGTATCCTCAGCCGTTCACTAATGCGTATCGTACCCAAAAATAATTGTTTTTACTTGTAAGTCGACAAGTTCTAGTATCCTAATCCCTGGTGTTTCTTGGTAACTGAACAGGCTAAATAAAACAGTGGACGCATGATATCTGCAACGTCTTCCAACAATGTATCTATAAATTTTTTAAGTAAAGTCAACCTCGATTTTAATTATGTATCTAGTACACAGAAAGACATTTTTCTATATTGTGAACTTGGTTAGTAGCAGCGCTAGATAGGTGACAATTAAGTATGAGATATTCGGTATTTATTCTTGAAGCTAGTGTTGAGACACTTGGATATAATACTGATGAATTTCCTGTAAGTAAGTCCTCGATTCAATGAGTTCGTACGGAAAAACGGAAAGAGCGTGCGGAGGCATTAAAGCTAATTTTCAAAACGAGGTACCAGATGTTGTGACTGTTAAGTGGGATGGCAAACTATTGCCTGCTTTAGATGCTCGGAAACCAAAAGAAGAACGTCCTCCGATAGTCATTTTATATGTAAATAAGGAATAACTTATTGCTGTGCCAAGGTTGGAAAGTCCTTTAGGAAGCAGAGAGGCGCAGGCTGTTTGGAACGCGATAGTAGACTGGAATCTCGAAGATAAAGCGCAATTTTTTGTATTTTACATTGCAGATTGGATAAAATGACTGCAGGTACCATTCAGTCTTTTTAAATCTGTCTCCTATAGATGAAACGTGGCTGCGCCTCTGCAGTCAAATGGGACGGAAAGCGTGATTTGAGTTCAAAGCTTGGGAGGATCGAGCATAGAAGACCTCCTTTAGTTACCGGACCCAAGAATCTGTGAATTGTAGCTGGCGTAAGAATTTTTTTCCTAGCAAAGTAGGTCAATTCTTCAGGCATCCGATTCAATTGACTCCCGGTTTTTCCCTCCTAAATTTAGGGAACCGTCGCAGCCTCGAAAGAATGGGGAGGAAGCCTAACGAATGAGACTCAAAATGAGAAATCGAACGGTCGAGGGATGGAGCGATGACGTGTTTCAAAGTGATTGGACGAGGGATGAAGGTGTGACGGGCGTCAAACTGAGTCAGATGTAAGCAGAAAAAACGTTTATGGGGAGAAATTTGCCTGGCTTGATGTTTTATGCTCCGAGACTGCGTAATATCGAAAGAAATGAGAATTGATAGCTCTCAAAAATCGCCGAGCTGGTAAAAAACGACCGTTTTATGTTAGAGGAGGGTTTAGGGAAAGCTTTACGAGGAAAAAAGGCAAAGTTAAAGTACAAACAACAATTTTGATTTGGAGTGTTATTTTATGGACCGAAAAGAAAAAAAATCTCGCTGTTGTGTCTTACGACACTGTGTATTGTTCGCCTTTTTTCTTTATTGATACTGTTTTCTTTTCAGGTTACAGTGATTAATTTTCTTCTAATTTTTTATTTAAAATTTAACTTTCACTATCTTTAGGTTTTGCAAGTTTTTCGCACTCCCCTTCTTGGAGTTGTTTTCCCGCAGTGGACATTTTTTTCTAAGTGCGTAAGGGACTTAGTTATTTTTAAATCCTCTCTGTAGTTTCTTTCTATTCTATTATTATTATTGCTACTTTTTCTCTCTATTTTAACCCTTTTTTAAAATGACAAAGGGTTAGTTGCAAGAGGAGACTTTTTATTCTCAATCTCGCCCTGAAAAAAGCAGTATTGTACTGTATTATATTCATATGAAATGTCACCGTTTTCTTTTGTTTATAATATTTGCATGTAAAAGGGTGGAATAAAAATATATTACTATTATTGTTTCTGCAATTGTTGAAAAAAATGAATTAAGTTATCCTAAACACTTTGTTTCATTAAAATAATAGAAATTAATAGCCACAAAACCTACAAAAAGGAGGTTTCTCTCTGTGTAACTTAACAGCTCTCTTAGTTGAATTACATTTACATTTATAATTAAATTATTTCACAAGTCCTGATAAGCAAGGAGTTTGGGTTAGCTGCTTCTGCAAACATCAGGTGATTCAAATTTGAAGTTACAGATAAAGTAATTTTCCAGAGACAACTTAATGGACAAAATGATATCAACAATTTAGATGGAGAAGGTAAGTTACCATCAAATCTCCGAAGCACAAATAAAGCGAATTTTGAGATATTTATCACAGAATTGTTTTCATCAAAATGGATCCGTCAGACAAATTTGTCTGGCCAAATCTGATTGGATCATTAATATAAACGTATACAAAATCGAGATAAAAGTTGTTTGTGAGAATAAAAAAGTTGCAGCAATTTGAAGAATGGACTGCTGCAAGTATTTATTATATGCATGTTCTACAAAAAAAGCAAATCAGATAAAATAAAATCGATACAAAATCTACGTATTTATACATTAATTTATGTCATACAAAAAGTTGTATACGTAATCGCTTTATTAAAGTTGCGATTGGTCCATGAAGTTTCATAGATTTTATTTAATTTGTTTGATCTTACGTTGTTCTTAATGGCATGTTATTATATTAAAACTCTCCGTATACATATCTATTTTAATCAATATCATTTAATATTTTTTAAACATTTTCCTGTGATATCAAAAAGTATTTTTAGAAGTTTTTGGTATGCGGTTATATAAGCCAGTAATAATAAAAAACATGTTCGCAAATGGGTGCGAAAACTCATTGGAAAGACTAGAGGTTTACCAACAGCAGAAACGTTTTAGAACAACCGATCAACGGCAACGAGCTAATGTCACAAACGTGATGAAAGTGACTTACTGCCTTCTCTTCCTAAAGCGTATAGTAATTCACTCTGCGAGCAAGGATTTCCACCGCACATGCGCCTACTTTGATGCTCGTCCTCTACATAATGGAGTAGATGACCAATCGTGCAGACGACACATTGGAAGGGAAATGCGATATTAGTGTCATGGTAGGAGGCCGTAACAGGGACTTGGGGAACGGAAGCACTCGGCCGAGGAGTCTATCGGAACGTGCACAATGGGAAACGAAACGTGGTTTTGACCTCCAAACTACCGATTCGGAAATAAACTTTTCTCTCGCGATGTCGGAGAATGATTGAAGGAGGAATGTGGAGTAATCGAGGGCTTGTCCGGCATCTGCTCCTACATCACGCCGACACATACATTTCTGTTAAAACACCCCTTTCGTGTGTGACGAAAGGAGCGGAAAATCATCAGTTGGATTTCTCTTCTTCGCAAGCATTTATCCCGATAAATGCTTAAAAATGTAATAACTCATTGCGTGTCTATAAAAAGGTTATCCACGATAACAGAAGAATAGAACTTTTCGAAAGGCCAATGTACTTTTAAATATCCGAGACCATTTCTTTAGTTCACTTCTTGGTAATTTATTCCTTACTTTATATCATCTAACATCTTTCGTATTCCCCTTTGTCTTTTCCTTTACATATTACCTTCAATCACTTTCTTTAGCAATCCCTCTCCGCTCAATATATGACCCACCCATTTCCTCTGCCGTCGCTTAATCATTTCAATCAAAACCCACTCTTCCCCAACAAGCTCTAGCACCTCCGTGTTCGTGTTTCTATCAACGCAACTAAGCTTTTCCATTCTATGACACACCCACATCTCAAAAGCTTCCGACCTTAGGGTTGCCTCCATTATTAAGATCCTTTATAATTATAAGTAAATGAAACATAAAGCCAGATACACTTTTTATAAGGACTTAACTTTTTGTTTTTCAGCAACTTCATCTGGTCTCATAATGTGATTCAGAGACTTAAATTAGTATTGAAAATCATAATTTCCAAATAATTATATTTGGAAATACAAAGAGCTAGCTTTCTTTATTCGGGTCAACCTTTTAGGATGCATTTAGGAAAACGTTTTTTAACTCATCAGTATGCTAAAATCTCCCTCCTACAACGATCCCTGGGCTAGTGACTAGTTTATCTCTTTGAAAATATAATAATTATATGCGAGGGGCGCTCATAAAGTTCCAAGAATGAAGCTATGCTTCCGGGATGGACTCAATCTAAAATAAAACCTAGGGATATTTTGATGAAGCATTACTCTAACGATCTATTAATGAATATTTTCGACAAGCTCATTCTCGCGGCGATGAAACGTAAGAATAACTTTTTTAAGGCCTTTTCCGGGAACCTTTTAACTTCCTTCACATATATATATATATATATTAATACGATAAAATGGAGTTCGGTTTATATGACATACAAAATGTTAAACACCTATAATTAATATTCTATTATTAGATATTCTTGGTATTTTAATTTTGAAGTTTCCAATTAATTTTTGTTGAAATGTAGCGTGAGAATCAAGGAAATATCTTTGAAAAATGCTGCCTATATTCTGTGATTATCTAAAAAGTTGTACCATTTACACAAATAAAAGTCACATTAACTAAATTCCATCCTCAAATCCTATCCCTCATACAAGGTTGCTTATTTGCTATGGTCTTATACTGCATTAGGTAAACAATTATAAACAAATAGGTAAAACATTATAAATATTCCTAAATTCAAATTTCAGTACAAAAGAATTTGTATTAATATATTTCGTATGATAGATTACTTATTATAGTAAATTATGGATATGAAATTACAAATTCAATTTCAGCTACCCTAATCAATTTTTGAATAAAGCTTAAGGAAAATTTAATTGTACTTTTAAAATATTGATATGGAAATATTATCCTGTATGCTGCAGGAAATCGCTTTCGCAGAAACTCTAAGGCGAGATAGTTAGTCCTAGAAATAATTTAAGTCATTATCATTTATTGATCAGTACATTGATTCGGTATCTTATAAATTGGTGACCATAAATATAATACGATGATCATAGTACCAGAATACAGAAACAATTCGATACAATTCGTTCAGACTATTCAGCCGTACTAATAATTATTAAGCTTATAAGAATAATGATATTGTATTGTATTAATTTAGTTTCTTAATGTATAAAATGGGAGTGTTTCGACCTTCTCGATGTGGATGATCTAAGAGAATGCTTGCAAGTGTAATACTTAGCGTGAAGGCGGCTTGAACTTAAACAATTTATGGCTACTATCAGCTCTGAAGGGGGAATGAGGTTTACTCGGCAAGATGAGGAGTGAGGTAGTTTTTAAATTGTTTTTCCCGATGAGCCAGGATTCTAGTTGAGGAAAGCATCTACATAAGTGTAGCACAATGACCCTACGAATAGCACCTCTCATAGCATTCAATGAAGAGTGGCCAAGAGAATTCCCTCATCAACATCGCTCACACCTCAGTAGCTCTCAATCCTCACAGGTATTGACAAGTCTGCGACGAAATTAAACAAAAAATTTCTTCAAACCTGTATTGAGGAAAAATGAAAACATACCATTAAGGCTTTAAATAATTTGCTAACAGCAACCGATGGGGCATTGGTTAATAGATAACGAGCTTTAATGTTGCAATCGATCCCTTCCGGCGTTCGGTTCATGCTCTTTAAGGAGTGAATCGATAATGAAGGACAAAACAAAACGCTGCCATTTCTTGGCACAAGAGGCAATGCAATGGAGGACTGAAGCGGTGGACACAAAACCTTCGAAATTGCAGACAGCGTGAGGTCACGGCTAGAGGAGGACGCCATCAACCTAATGGTGGATTCGACGGGTGGCCTAGTGCCTTGCAGCATAACTGCAAAAGGGATTGAAACAATTCATCAGTGATAGAAGCAATTGCGCCTGATCAATAGGGGACCCGTAATTAGGGTGGGTTGAATGCGCTGTTACATCCCGCCTTAATTAGTCCCTTTTTCTGCGAAAGAATAGACCTCTCTCACTGTACTACGATCCCATTCTAGGATACCATTTACTGAGGCCTAGATTATTGACACAGAGCATGTATGCTTGTTTTTTTCCGAACGGTCAAAAAAGAATGCTGGGTGGTTGATTTGGGTGTGATTTTGTAGTAGGCGTCCCATACAACATAAAGAGAGTCATTTAAGTTAGCACAATCAGGCATGCAAATTGCTTACGTTTACGAGCAAAAGTTTATAAAAACCATGTATATAATTATTTATAACTCTTATAATGAATGTATTGCATATAAAGTATTGAGAGGAGAGGGATTGCTAAAGAATGTAATCGAGGGTAGAAAACAAGGGGAAAAGCAGAGGGGAAGACAGAGACAAAAGATGTTAGATGACAGAAAGGGTGGGGTAAGTTACCAGGAAGCAAAAGAAAAGGCGTTAAGTAGGGAATACTAGAGCACATGAATCTGCCTAAAGAAGAACACTTATATATGAATAAATGTAGATTAAATATATACCTAAAAGTAGTGCTCAAAAATACAACTTTCCTACAATACTCCAAATTCCTCCGCCACACAGATCTATGGTAATAGCAGACGTACAGTAAATTGGTGATCCGAATTTGAGTACCGGTCTCTTCAGAAATTTTAACGTCTGTTCATCATTGGGGAAATTCTTCTGTATTTAAGGGGCTCAAGAAAGATTTGAGCAGCAATTAATAGCGGGAAACTTAAGAAGAAAGGAGTAATGGAACTGGAAGGACGTAAGCACTTGTTTGCTAACTTGAAATCCTGTTTTTTCCTCTTTAAATATTCTAAGGATTTCCAATTACGGAAGTAAATTTAGACGATTTCCTTCGTCTTAAGTGTGGAAAACTGTGTGGTGAAGAAGAAAGGAGTAATAGAACTGGAAGGACGTAAACATTTGTTTGCTAACTTGAAATCCTGTTTTTTCCTCTTTAAATATTCTAAGCATTTCCAATTACGGAAGTAAATTTAGACGATTTCCTTCGTCTTAAGTGTGGAAAACTATGTGGCGAAGGAAGAGGAAAGATTCCAATTCGTGCGACGCGCCTAGATTTTTTCCGTGTTGCAGTCTTCCATAGCGATAACTTACTTCAATAGCAATCATTTTCCGCGAATATCCGAATTGATTACTGCTAAAAACAACCCTCCTAAAGGAAAGGTATAATGTTTAATTAGCACGATAAGGCTTGCAGTCGGAAAAAGACACTAAAAAAACTTATGCGCAGTTTTTTCTTCTCTAGCATCTTTGTGTTCGAGTCTATGTCTAGTGAAACCATTTTGAGACCCATTTATCCTTTTAGCTTATCCTCCTCCAAAAACGCGGTGGGTGTTAATACAGCAAAAATCCTTCATCTTCCTTGAAGGTCGCCATTTCTATGACCAACAACCAGTGACGCACAAAAAGAAAAACTCCGAGCATCGCGCGGCGCATCAAAAGAAGTGTACCGCAACCCGCCTTTGAATGCAGTTGATCCCGGAGGCTTCCGTGATTACTGCGGAACTTATAACATGTCTGCCGCTCTTGAAAAAAAAAATTAAATAAATGCGAGATGGAGCGAGCCGGATCCTCGCAAGCGCTCTTTCCTGAACTCCCCGTCGAGAGCGATAGCTTGGGAAAAAAAAACAATAGACGGACCTCAATTGGACATTTCTATACAACCGAGGACGGGTTTTTCATGGTCTTGGGAGGAGACCGAAGATGGTTTTGGGTTATAGAAAGGTGAAGCATGCAAAAGTACCATTAGAGCAATCTTTTTCCTCTTTCTCTTCCGCTCCACCTACCGGCTCCGCGAGGAACTAATGGCGTCTGTTGGTCTCGACAATGATGGATTGAGGGTGTGAAAGAGTGAAGCGCCCTTTCGCTGAGGAGGATTCCGTCTTGAATCGGAGGAAAAAGGCTAACCGATGGGTTGTTAGCATCTGGAGATGGGCGGCTTGGATGAGGGTGGAATATCGGAATGCCACTGGTTCGATATACGGAGCGCGGGGGAAAAAACAAGTGAAATATGAAAAAGAGGTCTCCTGAAAGAAGTCGCACTTTACAACAGACGTCCTTAACGAATGCTCTCGTATATATTTTTCAACGGGATACTCGTTTCGAAACATCTTTAGACGAAATTAAAAAATATGTTTCGTATATCATTTGTTGAAACAATATATTTCCATAACATCCACCTTAAATTGAAAACTTTTAGATTACGTGCCGTAAGATCGTCATTAAAGTATTAAAAGGAATGCAACAAAGGTAAATGGTAATCTGAAATTTCAATCCTTTCTTGAACGGCTAATATTTAGGCGACTTTAAACTTAATAATTAATGATTAATTATTATTTCCATTCTGTCTAACTCTATAAAGCAGTAAGAGCTATTCCCAAGTCCTAAGAGTCATAAAGTCATTTATGAGTATCAAAGGTTGATGCAGAAGACTGAAAGATTTATCAATAAACGAAAATCATGTTATTCACAAGATGGCTTTTCGGAAATGACGGCGAGAAAGAAAAGTTTTCTATTAAGAAAACTTATAATACATTTCCTTGAATTGGCAGGGTCAAATAAAATGTCGCTAAAATTATCTCACTAGAAAAACTTCGATCAATATCTTCTACTTTTCCTGAAATATTTCTCTTTTCCTTAAATCTCTATATTTTTCCCTTTACCCACATGCGCAGCTACCGTTCTTTGAAATTCCTATCATTTTTTTATTGAAAGCATAAAGATAACTGTTCAGTTCATTACATTTTTTTAAAAATATACGAATGAGAAGAAGGCTGAAGGAATGTACAGAAAATGGATTCATTACGAAAGACATAAATAGAGATTAATCCCCTGAAACCTAACCGTAGAACCATAGCGTGAAAGTGAGATGCGGGTAGTAGGACAGTTAGGACAGTTTTAGTTAGAGTTGAATGCATATGAAATGCTAGTTTGAAAACGACAACGAGAACATGTCTGTAAGAAAACAGAAACAGCTTAAAATTCAAGGATAGTGCCCCCACTTTAGCAACGCGAACACACGGTTAAATGAACAACTTTTATCCTTTCTCCAGTTCTATTAGAAAACTTTGGCTTATAAGGGTACCTCTTATTTAAAAAACAGAGGTAAAATTTTTGGACGCTGATAAGAAAAATGATTTTCTAAGAATCCGAGGACGACCAAGGTTCACGCCTCATCTACCTAACAGTCCATCCTTCTATCCTAGATAGACGCAATATCTATCAATACTTTATTCTCATCATTCGTCATAGCGAATTCATTCAGATCAGGGTTGTCCAAGTTTTCACCTCTAGCGATTCAGGTCATTTTGTGCCGCATGTAATGATGCACTTCCTTAAATTTTTAAATAACAATTATTCATCGAAAAAACTTCGCTTAGATGTTTTATTGCAATGGTTATTAAAATCAGCCAAATAGATCCTAACCTAATTTGAATTCTCTTTGCCCAACTATCAAGCTCAGGGTTACTAAATTCGATGAATCTTGCAGGAATTAACATACTTTGTAGGAATAAATCATATCGAGTATATTGGGTAAAATGGAAATGAGAAAAGAGCCGTATGTGGCCCGCGAGCCACAGGTTGGATTTACATATCATGTAATCACCTCTCGCCGTCACTCCCTTTGGGATTTAAGGTTTGTACTCGATTGAAACTATGAATACTTCCATAAAAATGATAAATATTGCAAACAATTCCAACGATTCCAGCACTGATTTACACACCGTCAACGGTTGTAGTTGAAGATACTTTACTTTTGAAATTTTAATTGAATTACCAATCAAATTGATTCCACAAAATTGATATCTTAAAAGCATCGTTTTCAACATAAATTAACGTGATGTCGATCGGCGAGGGACACTAATCATTCCGTGGAGAAGGTTCAGTGAGTGCTCGGGTACACGTCACAAGGTTGTAAAGACTTATTCTGCCGATAGTGTGTGTTTGTGTGTAGTACATGACAGTAAATCGCAAACGTAAAAAATTTCAAACACTTTGCACACTGACTCGCTCTCACTGTCAATGGTCTTAACTGTATGCATATCGAATCATTACCTTTATAAAGTAATGATGAAATTAGTTTTGATTGACTGTTCTTCTCCAAATAAATAGTTTATACTAAGTGCCTATCTGTTGAGCCGTAAGCGCTAAAGACCAAATTATTCCACAATTACTTACCAAAAGCTTTGGAGAGAATATGAACTGCGCTCGGAATTATGAGGAGTGAAGTAGTTTTGTCTAACTTCCCTAACTAAGCCATAATGGAATGTATGAAAACCCATAAATACGACCATCGATTCAAGCATTCCATACAATTCAAAAACGTTTGACTTAGGTGAATGCCATTACTCAATATCCTTCATACTTCCGTTGCTTGTACAACCTAAGCCACGAGCAAGATTCAGACTGAGTCAATGGCGAAAACAGTTGTCTCTACCTCATACCACAAAAAAGAAAAATACCATTCATCAGGTGCCAAGAGTATAAAAGTCTACGTTACCGATCTCTGTAACATCAAAAAACAATCGTCACCGCACTTGAGAATCGCTGTTATCGAAGATAACCGAAAAAAACAATCGAATCGATCTTTTCCTTACGAACATACTGACATTTTAAAATATTTCAGCGCCTAGAAATCGGTTAAGGAAGCTGCAGACTACAATATTTCCAGCGCGGAGAAGATAGGCGCACTTCAGCGATTCCAAAGAGAAGGGATTTTCGGGTCACGCCCACTTCCTTAAGACTTCCGCGGGCTGCGTGAGGATTGCATGAGAAATAGAGACCATTTGGTAACTCAAAGCTCTGGCTTCGCTCAGACACCAAATGACTGGCGAACTTTTCTTGCGCGATCGGATGCGACCTGAGAAGAAAGACTTAATTTATTCCGGCAATTTTTCTTCTGGTCCTCTCCATTCTCTAGACGTTTCTCTCGTTCTCTTGTTACCGCGCCCCTCTTTTCACCTTCAGGGAAAAGAATTTTCGAGATGAGGAACATCACCCGAGGGGGAAAAGCGGGAGCAAGACGAATGGAGCCATCATTCAACCTGCTAAAGAATGCCGAAGAGCGCAAGTTTTTGTTTGAATCTTTGAGGATTGGATTGGCTTCCGATTTCTAAAGGCGGAGATATTTTCGGGTTCGGTGTTTTACAGCGCGGGCGAAATCTATCCGAAGGAGTTATGTAAATGGAGTCGCGAATATATTCTCAAATTTTCACCTTTTTCTTTTTGGATACATTGAGGTTTACGGGTGATTTCCTGAAACAAAATCGTCGCAAATACGTTTTATCGATACATTTTCTGATAAACCTTACGGTATAAATCTACCCATCAATCTTTTGTGAATCTAGTCTAGTTTAGAGTTAATTGCTGCCAACTTTCCCTCTTTCCGCTCATTTGATGGAATTTGTTAAATCTTTCCGGGAAAGATACTATAACATATGTAGTTGTCATAATCAGAGTATAAATTAAATTAGGTAAGAAAGTAAGTTAATTTTTAGTGTTAATGCTACTACTTTCCCATTCCATCGATGAAAGTTTGACTATACTACAATATCATTTCAATGGATTTTATGCTAAGTTTTCATCAATTAGAACACCAAAGTTGTAATTTGCGTGCATTAGTTAAGTTTACTGCTTTCACATCGTTCTCATAAAAATAGCTTAATGAGAAGATGCTCGAGAGAATGGAATTTAATCACTGATATGTGATTTTAGGAGTAATAAGTCATCGACTTAGTTCTGTGGTGATGCCATTTACATATTATAATGTAGTAATCACGAACTTATTCGAAAATGAAAAAAGTGGGTCTTTGAACGTAGCTGCTGCTATACATCGTGATTTTTCATTCATGTTATCAATTTAAAAATTGGAAGATCGAGGAACACTGGTTTTCCTAAGTAATAAACAGCTCGATCGATTCCCTATATGTTTCGCATGTAAATAAAGTTGGACTGAAATTTTCTCATTCTTTCGTATACACCCTTCTTATTTCTATTTTTGAATTAGCAGCAAATTCGTGGCATATCTTCACACTGTAGAGTGTTTAAGATAAAAAGGAGCCCACTTAAATAGCTAACTTAAGTGACAAGAATAATTTTGTTTCCGGTAAAATACATATAAATTAAATTGAACCATCTTATGATGACGCAGGGGAACGAAACCAGTCGTGTATTGAATTTGATGTGGAATTATCAAAATAATTTCTCATTTCATTAATTATTCAACGAATAGAACTACTTCTACGTAACTAAATGTGGTGCATCTGAGAAACAACACTACTGAAAGGTTTTCAAATTTATAATTAATTTAATTGAGCAGAAAATGAGAAATATATAAAGAAAATAAATGCAGAAAAACTCATCAAGGTGAACGCTAAAGAATATTTATTATAATTTATTAAAATATTCCACGAAAGGTCATGATAAATCCTGATTCAGTACCCTAGGCATGTCGAAGTAGTAATCTAACAAAATTGCGTTTATGATTCTTTTATTAACCTTTCTGTTGACACGGAGAACTTTTTAAAAGTATGCTTAATGTGAAAGGAACAGTGATGTGAATTTTAAAATCCTCATGAGGGTAAAGGTATCTAAAATTAGAAAAGTTTTAAACTTTGAGATACCTCTAAAATCAGGAGAAATAAGGGAATCCAAGAAGCGGTGAATAAATAGAGAATGAATTTTTGACGAACTTTCTTTAAGCACACAACTTTGGAGCATTAATGGACGAACCTGAAAGAAAAGAATTCATATTTATGTTTGAAATTCGCTATAAGGAAGCGGGACGACAGTGCGTATCTAGACTTGGAGGGAGTGAATACCGCCTCAAACATAAGGAGTTTCCTAAGACGTATTTCGGTATCTCAGATAACATCGATCTTAGATGGCCGTGCTTAAGGCCTTTGACTACTAACTCACCAGTTTAGTGCCTAAATAATTTTGTTTTGGAAGGTTATTTTATTTTCATGTTCATCCTTAATTTAATTCCATTCTAAGCATGCGTTTTTTTAAATAAAAAACGCAATAATTGTTCTCCTCTATTCAGGCTTCCTATTTACTGTGCTTATTTCACAAGTTTTTCAGCGAATTATTTATCTTTCTTCATCTGTTGTAAGAGTATTTTCACGTAAACAGAGCTAATCAGTAACATCCGCGATTATGGCTGCAAACGAACATTTCCTTCCTCATACTAAGTGAATCGATATCAAAACTTGTCAATACCTGTGTCTAACAATAAGCAAGTATCCTGCAAGCAGCCTTTCGGTGTGTGGCAGGGGATGTATGCACCACGACTCTGCTTCCCTATTACTTTCGCGTATCGTTCGCGGAAAAATGAATTCTTGAATCGATTCGTTCTGGATTCTATTTTCCTAATATTCTTTGCAATATTAGAACGGCTTCTGTAACGCGGAGGACGCATTATTTCGGCTATATCATCTGAGAGCTGGCTTCAGGAGGAGAGGCATTAGATACAGTGGAGGAGTTCATTTACTTGGGATAACATCGGATGGGCGTAGCGAAAAGGAGATAGTTAGCCAAATTAACTAGCCAAAGTTAGCTTTCAATAAACGAAAGAAACTCTTCACCTAAAGGAACATCAATTTAGAACTTAGAAAACACCTCGTGAAGACTTTTGTCTGGAGTGTACTACTCTACGCCAGTGAGACCTGGACTTTGGGAAGAGGGAAAGGAGAAAATTGGAAGTCTTCGAAATGTGGTGTTATCGCAAAATACAGAAAATAAAGCGGGTGGACAAAGTAGTAACAAAAAGAAGTACTTCGAAGGATGGGAGGAAAACCGTGTCTACTCAATCTGATGAAGAAGAGGAGAAGCACCCTGATTGGCCACATCCTTAGGCATGAAGGACTTGTGAAGGCCATACTTATAGGCACATTAGAAGGGAAGAACTGGAGAGGCAGGCCTAGACTGAACTTCATGGACAGCTGATGAAGAACTTAGGCTGCCAGGCATATATAGAAGTAAGGAGACTGGCCCAGGATCGTAGAAAATGGATGACTGCTGCAAATCAATCTTAGGATTGTACATCTACATCTACATTAGTACCCTGCAAGCCGCCTTTCGGCGTGTGGCAGGGGGTGCAAGCACCATGATTTTACTGAATTTACTTCGCTAATCTATTACTTTCGCGTATCGTTCGCGGAAAAAATGAATTCTTGTATCGATTCGTTTTAGCATCTATTTCTCTGATCTTTCTCGCAGTGTCTGAACGGCCTATGTAACATGGGGGGCGCATTATGTCAGCTACATCATCTACGAACGTGCTTTCTCTAAATTTATCAAGGAGATTTAGTCTTTGTCTAAGCCTTCGATTTTCTAAAGATTCCCATCCTGCGTCCTGAAGCATTTGCGTTACACTCACTGTCTTGTCGTAACAATTCTTTACAAAACGTATCGCCTTCCGTTGCACTTTTTCTAATTCCCGAATACAACACTTCTCTGCAGGGTCCCATACACTACACGCATATTCCAAGTGAGGCCTGACCAACGCAACGTAACATCTCTCACGGACTTTTTCATCGCTTCTACCGACAATTCTCTTCACAAATCCAAGTTTTCTAAGCGCTCGACCACATATTTTATGGATGTGGGTACCCCAGCTTAAGTTATTAGTGAGGGTTACTCCAAGGTATTTCACCGTTTCTACTGTTGATAAAGTTTTACCTTGGAGCCTGTACGTATAATCGTTGGCATTATTTTTCCTTGGGAAGAAGTTCATTACTGAACATTTATCTATGTTGAGTTCTAATTGCCAATCATCGCACCATTTCATAATGCTATCTAAACCGCACGATAGGGTTAATCTATCCTCTGAGTTTCCTATTTCCCTGTAAATGATTGTAACGAGAGAAGAAGATCATCTGAGAATGTACATCCTCTGAACTTATTAAGTAAATTTATCCTTTATTTATATCTATCTTCTGATGATTCCCATCCTGCGTCCTGAAGTATCTGAGACAAGCTCACTGAATTATCGTAGCAATTCTACACGAAACGTATCTCCTTTTGCTGCATCTTTTCCGATTCCCGAATACAACTCTTGTTTGCAGGGTCCACCACACTACACGCATACTCAAGGTGAGCCCTAACTAACGCAAATCAAGCTTCGTATTCCTGGAATAATATGCACTGTAAAAGAACTGAATGAGGAAAGAAAGAATTTTACGAGGAACATGTGAGTTAAAACTCGGAAAGCGTGTTAACGAAGGTAAGAGGTCATTACTGGAAAATCAATAAGAAAGGATTGAGAGAATGTGCGGAAGCAGAACCGTATAGGACATTACCGAAAATCAGTCCGATACGTATTCTTTTGTTTCACATTAGATTAAACCGCCTTTCTATGTCATAAATATTTATAACGGTCTCGAGGTACATTTTTAATTAAAATTAAACGAATTCTTTACCAAAGTATTTATCAATTAGTATCTCGTTAATTAAAGAAGAGTAATTAGGTATGAAAAATTTCACCAACCATATAGTATTGTACAGTGTGATACCACGTCGAGTGATATTACGTCAGAAACAGGAAAGAGGTTAATAAAAGGAACATGAGTAGTGTAAAGGGCAAGGGTACGTATGAAAATAAGAATGGATTTCAGAGAAGTGAAAGAAACTTGTAATGCTACAAAAGCATTGACAATTACATTAAGTAAAAGAGGCTGCTAACTTTCTTGCCACAAAGGGAGTGGAGTGGAAATTAACCATATTTATAAAGATATAGTAGGTATTTGTGTAAAATATCGTAATGTATGTTAGTAGAAGCGTAGCATACATAGTAGTAGTAAGGGATTGATAGTTTGCGGGATTTTATTTGAACGAAAGATGTAAAGTTTGAAACCTCGTTAAAGCTATGAAATCAATTTGAAAAGCTAAAACTGAAGTGTTAGAACGAAAACCCGAATATCGAGTTCACGTGGAGCTCAGAGATATCGATGTGTGAAATTCAGTGTGGAATAAAAATGCGTCTATTTTCACAATTCACGTTTAACCAAAGATTGTTTGTTATGGTTGGGAAATCGTTTATCAACTTCTACTTATCGTGGGGGTCTTAGCGCAGAAGTACGAGGGAACTTGTAGACTCTCACGTGTTCCTAACATTTAAAGGCTTCATCATGCGAGGATGCTGTTTCAGGTAGAGGATTAGCATCGGTGCGTTGAATAATTACGCTTCGGGTAATTGGATTGACGGAGGATTGGCATCTCTGCTTCCCAGCAGTTAATAAGCTCTTGTTAATGTTAATTTTCTAGGAAATACTTCTAGTTTAGATTGAATGGGTAAGGAATGATTCCTAGCTCATTAACCATCAGATGCATTAATGCTTAAGTGGGAAAGTTTACTTTCGAGTAAAACGTAATAAATGCAATAAAAACAAATTCATCAAGTCTTTTTCTCTGAAGTTTGTCATTCTAAAGCTTTATCTTATCATTCCTTAAGGAATCGCGCCCGGTCTAAAAGAGGCTGGCTACAACATTATCGATTTAAACTATTTTCATCACAATATTATATCGGGGATTTCGTATACCTTATCAGTAAAGTATTTTGCGTAATATGACCAAGTTTGAGGGCTGTCCAAACAATAGTTAAATTACTACGATTTTTCTTCCACCATCATGCAAACTTTTCGTAACTAGTTGCGCACTGTCTAAAAGACTGAATCATGTATTGCACTCATAAATCTAATTTTATGCACAAAGTTATTTGCTTTGTGTATTTATTATTAAATTTCTGCAAGAAAGCGGTGCCTGCCTCAAAGTTTTTTTATATGGAGCACATAGGTATAATTTGTGTATTAGAGGTTTAAAAACACTCCGTAAGCCGTATATCGGCAGGCGTAACTCGCGCTAAGAGACAAACGGGAAGTTCCTAGAAATCGGTAATCCGAAGCTTCCCGTTTCTCTTAACGCGAGTTCCGCCTGCCGATATACGGCTTACGGAGTGTTTTTAAACCTCTAATTCAAACCGGAAGAACCGGATTACCAATTTCTAGGGACCTCCCAGAAATCGGCAGTCCGGAGTTTCCCGTTCGTCTCTTAACGCTAGTTCAGCCTGCTGATATACGGCTTACGGTGTGTTTTTAAAAATCTAGTTCATTAACAGCTATGTTTCAACTTTCTTTTCGTTCATAATTTGTATAAATTATGCTGGAGTCTAGTCAATCATTGAATTTGAAAAAGGACGTAAAAATCATTTTGAAAATGTAGAGAAAATGTTTTACTATCCGTTTGATATGTTTATCAAGTAAAGTCAATCAACACATTAATATTTATTATATATAGGTTCATTTTGGACATTGAAATAGACACGGTCATTTAAACCCAGACGTCATCAGGGTTAATTTAGGTGTCTAGTATATATAAATCCTCGTTGGTCAGCTGTAGAGTTAACTTTTGTCACTACATTCAAGTGTACTTGTGCGTAATAGCGCTTATTTATGATAATTGTGAATTAGAAAACTGTTTAATTAATCTTCCATACTCACTTCATCCCAAAGATATGCAAGACTGGTCGAGGTAAGACGAAGAGGAGCGTGTCCGCCTCAAGAAGTGCTCTTTGAGTATGCTACTCAACTATTTTCTCCTTCGACCTCGCGGATGTTAAGGAAAGCGGAAGGATCCGGGGCTAATCTGCGGTCGTTGTACGAAAACAAACTGGGCTAATTGAAAACCCTTTTCACCTCAGGCATTCTCCTCAACGTCACCCAAACAACTAGACCACGTACTGTGGAAAAAGACGTCATTATAACTTCTTAACCCTCTGTATCTTCCGAGAAAACTTGGAGTAAATTCAAGACAGCGCATCCAAAAATGGATACAACACGGAAAATGCATCGAACGTCAAAAAGATTATATAAGGAAGGTCTTTCTGAATTTAAATTCATTGACTGAAGAGCCTACCACATGTGCCATATGACTTTAGGAAAACAGAATAAGAAAAGTACACAGGACGAAAGAAGAGACTGAAAAGTCTCAGTAGCGCCCTTAAAAAAAGATGTAATTTTTAATTAATGAGAAATGTATGTACTGTTTACAATTGGTCCGCTAATTCTGAACAGTATATCATTTTCTTTTTGAGCATTTATAGTGATGTCCCACCAAATATCACTGGATTTCATCATATACGTGTAATATTTTAAATTTTTTATACTGTAAAAGACAACATACATAATTTTTGTGATAAACCTCGAGTTATAGGAATGTGCGCATCACTACAATGACATCAAAGTTATTTTAGAATTAGGAGCAGAAGTATTGTTAAAAGTGCTTCAGAAGGTAAGGTCATTTGGGTTCGATTCACGGTGGAGGCGCAAATGAGCCTCCACCGGGAATCGAACCCGGAAAGACTACCATCAAAGGCAAACTCGAGGTCACTTGGCAATCCGGAAGCCCTATTTTAGAATTTTATTGCTGTGTGCACAATTGTCAGTTCTTTTACGTTTAATATACGGACACATATTCGATTATATACATTAGAAAATAAACTAGTAAAACGTCTTTATTTGAGCGAGAATATGGCAGTAGCCGGGATATTAATTTTGCTCAGTTTAATTTTTTTGCTATTCTTGTTTGCACAATTTTTTTCGATACTAATTTGCCTACTCGCAGCCACTTGATCGTGAATACATCTGCAGTATGTACTTTAAAATTGGTTATGATAAAAATTGTGAAATATCAGGAAATATGCGATTCGGTTCGTTGACAGGGAAAGTAATAAAGACTACATATATATACTGATCCAACTGTATCCTATGGTCTAAAGCAAACAGTTAGATAAAAGTAACGCTACACAAACGTTATAAAATCGAAAACAGATTTTTATCCAGAGAATAAACTAAAACCTGATTTATAAGGATAAGATTTAACAACATATCGGACTTTGATACGACATGACCTACACTGTCGAAGCTCCACTTAAGCCTTTCTACTAATATCGGACTTCTTTGCTTGACAAAACCATTATTCCGTAACGTATTTCCTAAGCAATTGCCTCTTTAGCGACAGTGATTGGTTTAAGGCAGGGGTGAGCAAAATTATCGATACAGACCCAAAGGAATCGATATGACATTTTCAGGGATCGACTACATCTCGACTAGGGGTCAACGGGAAATTGATTTATTGAAGCAAAATTGCATTTAAAATTAAATTTAAATATCTCTTTAAGCAATAAGCTATAGTACAGGATTGGGTAAAAATTTATCTTATAAAAGTGACACGCACGGTAAAATAAGTATAGAAATACATAAACGAATCAAAAATATATGAGCTTATTTTTTACTTTTCCTATGATGACTACGAAGAAGTAGAGAGTATTGAAGAGTCGAGAATTTTTTATGGATTATAACCTAAGTGTACCATAAAAGTTCCTCATAAATACTTTTAATAATGGGTCTCCTGGTAAATGAGACTGTTTAATCCGAATTTCGCAGAAAAAAGTCGTTTATATTGTGTTGTATTACTTGAGTGAAAAGCAAATTCTGAATCAAAATTAGTCGATTTGTTGCTCCGTCTGTTTTGAGAGCGGACGCGTTGAGAAGCATTCTGAGCCATCAAACTTCTTCTGATTCCCTTTAAGAATGCGCTACGTTGGGAGGGAATGAAAAGGACTGTATCCGTTGTCAAGGAAACGAAAAAAGGGAACGTAAGCCTCGTTAATTGAATGCTAAGATATGAAGGGTACGGAGGGTTGAAAGATGGGAGGATCTATTTTTGATCCATAATAAAAACCTCTTTGTGAGAACCTTTTGGTAGAAAGGACTAACAGGATGTTTTAACGAATCGCCCCGAGAAAACTATCCATTAATTGAAGCAATGGAACGGAGCTTTAGATAAAAAAACATAATGGAATCTTTCAATGGCATGACGTGGGCTGGCCTCTTTAGTACGGTAAATAATTGATTTTTTTCCAGCAGTTTGCTCTGGGAGGGGGGATAATTTCATTCAAATTAGGTATTTTGATATAAAACAGATACGCGAGATAGAGATGTTATTCTGAAATGCTGGCTTCACTTTTGATGAAGTCTATTACATAATGCTCAAAATAAATTAAACTGTGACGTGGGAGTTTTTTTTAACGAATTTCTAAGAGTGATGCAATAAGTTATTTCGGGTCAATGGCCGTGTTAAATTTAATACATTACATCACAAGGTATTAAATACTCGTAATAAAACAGAAGCATGGAATAGTTTCCCCTCTATTAAATTTTAAATTAATAGTTTTTTTATTTTTAAAGTTAAATTTAAACCTGGTAATAAGCGATAAAAATCAAGTACCTTTCACAAAATACTTTTTCAGAAACCGTAAGAGTTGCTTAAAGTTAATATCATGAAGTATTTGACAAATTGTCACTTTATTTTGAAAGCAGTAACCATAATCCTCCCTAGAACGCATAAATTGGAGGTTTTATATTTCATTCGCGATGAATATAAAAAGTAATATGCTTGACGGGTAATTAAAACACCAACTCAGTATTTCAATGAATGAAATAATCGTCAGCAGCCAACGAAAATCTAATAAGGTCGTGTTTCAGTGGTGATAGTATCTAGATCCCATCTACTCGAAGAAAGTTTATTCTCCTACTGCCAAAGAATCAAAAAAAGCAGCCTTCAGGCACTGCTAGAGTAATAATAAAATACTAGCTCCTTCAGTATTTTTACTTTCAGTGTCTTAGCTCACTATGAGTTTCAACCTTTATACACTACATTTTCCATCATTAACGTGGGAATTATTAGGTTGTTTCAAGTAAAGTGCAAGAATCTTTAAAGGTCTTTAAGAATTTTTTGCGAAGTCGTTAAGTCTAACATGTTATAACCACTCAACCGCTGAATTATCTGTTATAGTCCGAACTCCAAAAAATTGATACATAATTTTTGATTTGAATTGATAATGGATTGACTAAAATTTTGTTTCTTTTTTTTCTCCGTTTCATTAATTAATTTCATACAATCTCCGAACTTGAAACATTAGGCAATGCGCTTTATTTGATACCTTATTTTAGTTATCAAGATAAATAAAATGTATCGGTAAGGTTTGGTTCTTGGTGTCTAGTAGCTACCACGCATTGCAAGATTAGTATTAAAGGAATAGAGCGCTGAAAAGTTTTTTCTCGCTCATTTTCCTCGGGATAGTAGTCTACATACAAATTAGGGTTTCATAAACAACACCTTGATAATAATTGATCCACGACAATAACTAAGAATACTATATCTTTGATGTTTAAATATACCTGTGTATGATTTGCCGCATTACTCAAAAGAGTAAATGGTTCTTAATGACACCTTCTTTGACTCGCAGTAAAGGTCTCAATGTATTTATTTTCACTAGGTATAAAAGTTCTGCATTTTGATATTGCCTGGACATAGGCGTTAATATGAGAGCTATGAAATATAAGCTGAAACTATTCTAAATTTTTTTTCGCTCTTCTGTATGCTGATAAGGCGTACAATTACAAGGTTACAGTTAATGTTTACTATCATTTTCCTTGCCTTCGAATGAAAAGTCAATGGTATCGATATATCACAGTTATCATCTTTGGATGTAAATCTAAACTAAAAGAGCCCAGTAAATGAAATCAAAACAAGAGCATTATAGAGAGTAACATTAAATCTTTTTAACAATTTTATTTATTAAATTTATAATACATTTAACAAGGTCACTCATTGAATTATTTGTTCCCTCGATTTAATCCGTGAATTGTTTTATCAGCTCTCGCAATTGTCTTTTTACCGATACCCTTTCTACCATGACTTTCCGCAATGTTCAATTTCCTTTTAATTTTTTCTCACCCCTTCTTCACATCCTGTGAACAATAAACTTTTCTCCTCGATGGTTATTAACTGATATTAATTATTCCCTCATTCAATTTCCATCGATAAAACGTCCTTATCAATTCGTCTCGCCATTCTCGAGATTTTCGCGTCACCGGAATGCAGACGCTGTTTATTGAAATAGGAGGGAAGGGGCGTGAATGAAGAATTACCGCATCCCCTTTGCTTAAACGGATTTGACAGACGGGAGAAGATGAAAGGGAGTGTTTGGGAGAATGTACACGATCTGCTCAGCTCCATCGTTCCAATCTAGAGATCGATTTATTGTTGAAAGGGCTACCTTTTTCCCGAAGCAAAGTGTCCATAAATTTTTGTAACAAAAGAGGAATGAAAAAAGGACCTCTTCTCGCCTCGATGAAGAGAAAGAAACTTAACTATACTTCATCTTCACCTCATTGCCTTCAACTCTTTCTGATCTGAAAACAGAGAATGATGTGTATCGGGAATACAGCGCCGGGTCACTCCCGAAACAGCAACTACAAAGATATAAGTTCTATAACTTAAAAAGCATTCAGAACCCGCCAGAAAAGTTCTGGGTTCAAGTCTCAGTTATGTATGACTCTTCTGCATCTTTTCAATGTTTGAGTTATTTTAGGTTTGAGATGTTTTAGGTTTTTTTTCCGTACATTTCATCCAATTCCCAAGGAAAAACGGATATGAAAAAATGTCTGACGGGACCGTGACTAGAACCCGGGTCTTTTAATTTTTGGTTGTTTGCTCTATCCATTGAGCTATCCCACCAAAACAAAGTCTCCTAAACGACGTGGAGAAATGTTCTAATGGGATAGCTCAATGGATAGAGCAACCAACCGAAAACTGGGTGACCCGGGTTCGAGTCCCGGTCCCGTTAGACATCTTCCATGTCCGTTCCTCCTTGGGAATGTTCCTAGGTGCACGCCTTATTGAGCCAAGTCTCTAAATTCTTTTCCAGTTCATCCAAATTCCCTTTCCTTGCAGTTTCCCAGAAGAGGTCCTCTTGTTGCCTCGGGGATCCCGGATAGCCAGGTGGGCAACGTGTTTGACTTCGGTGAAAGCGGTCCTGGGTTCGATTCTCAGTGGGAGACCATGTGTGAAATGACCTAAGCAGTCGAAGGACTTTTAACAATACTACTACTACTACTCTTGATGCTTCTTTTGAGGACCGTGGCGGTGGTGGGTGCCGCTAAGTAGGAGTCACCATGTACTTCGTTTAAAACTTCATTGAAAATCGAGTGATATTGTTCTGCATGATAACTCAATTAGATAAGAGCTAGCTTTTTCGGTACATTAGCCACAGCTACAGAATCTAACCTAACGGCTGACATAAAATATCGGGGGTGTTCCATCATGGCTCGCGTTAATTTAAGGAAGCTAAACGTGGTTGTTAGCTACGAAAATAATCAACTGACAACAGAAAACGCGAAGAAATATGAAAAAGTTAGAATCAAAAGAAGGGACAGAAAACGTAAAAGGAAAAGGACGATGATAGTAGTCACGGGTATTGTTGAGGAAATAACATCAAATCGGATACGGGCAGACCCTTTGGCGGAAAGAAACGATAATTGTTGGATATTAGCAGTTCTCAACAAAGGTCCAAAAGATGTGAATAGATCAGGAAGCAGTTTATATAACAATTGGAAAAGGGAGATCAAGTACTTCAGATTGAAAACGGGTGGTGATGATAGTTTTCTATCTCTGTAACATATCACGTTAGGTACCGAAAATTAAGTTACAAGGAACGGAAGAAACGGCATTCAATACAATATATTAGAGGACATGAACCTATCAAAAGGTTACACTTACAAACACTTAACGTACGTAACGAAGATTACTTTTCCATCTCGCTAGTGATCTATGAAACGAGTCAACCGAAGTTTAATTTCCCGAAACTTGGTGATATAAATTAAAATAGTATACGAACGAGCCTTTACCGGGTTAATGTTTAGTTTTCTTCTTACAACAGCCATACCTGGGCAAAGAACCGCCTGTAGCTCGCGAGCCGCATTGTGCTGACCCATGCCGTAGTGAGTCTCCATAACAAAGCAGATGAGGGAGACCCATTATTTTTCTAATTTTAAACACTCAAATCTCCCACTTTTCGAACTTTATTCTCCCATCCAATCCGATGGGAGTACCTTCGGTTTCCGGAGAGGAAAAACGTAATCTCCTCTCCTTCCTTCCTTTTTTGTTAGAAAACGCACTTCCCACGAGGTTGTTTGGGAGCGTAACTGAAATATTCAACGGCCCTCGGACGATGAGCTGTACACATAGTACGTGAACAACGAGGAGGGGTATCCCCTCCCGTCCGAGGAAAGTTTCGGAGGAAGCGGTGTAAAAAAGGTAACTCCAGTTTGAAGGGAAGGACGGCAGTATCTTTCCAGCTGTACTCAAAAAAAGCTACCTGACAGTCGTGAGCCAGGTACGCCTGTGACCGACCGCGGGAGCCTTCGCACAACTTTAATTATTCAAGGAGAAGTTGCTTGGAGAATTGGGGAGATGGATTATGGGGTGGGAGGTGTACACAAGTAGTTATAGGAGAGGCAATAAAAGATGAAGCAATGAGGCTGGTTAGAGACGAGCTCGAAGTCGATTCGTGTACGTGCGGTGGAAGTATGAGCGGAAGTTGGTATAGTGAAATGAGGATAAATGAGCGGGTAAATGGATCGATATCTGGAGGGGATTAGCTTGGCTCTCGCCACCTAGATTCAGCCAGGTAGTGCTCAGACTAATAAATACGTCACAGAGCTTATATCTAAAAAAAAAACTAGGAAAATACTGTTTGAGAATGAATAATTAGATTATTGATACTCCGACAAAAATCTTTCTCTTGTAAGAAACACAAATAAATTATATTTTAAATATAGTTGAATGGAAGAATCGTTTATTATGTAGAAATTAATATCACTCTACTAATAAAAGAATTTATACTAAAATAGCTATCAAAACTTAATTACCGAATCGGAGTTTTACCTAGTTATTGTATTTATTAAACCATCGGATTTAATGGAAAGTAAAATGAAACATTTCTATTTTTAAATTTAAAGGCCCCTATGAATGGCACTTCTAAGAGTCTTGGATCGAATGAAAGGAGAAAGTAAATATATTTCTGTTACTGTAGAATGAGAATTCTATTTTGTCTTGTTCATCCTTTTAATATCAAATAATGAGGTGAAGAATTTAGCAATTAAATATTTTCATCATATTCAGAATAGAAAAATCAATGGTGTGCTCTTAATGAAGGAACACTTTAAACAAGAAATGAAAGGACAGTACAAAATAACACTTGTACACAGCGCGGCTATAAGATCTAAAACAGAATTAAAACTGTAACTCGCAAAGCACTAGGACAGACATTTTGTGATTAAGAGAAATAGATACTATTTTTAAAGAACTTTCACCATCAAAAATATTATTATTAATATTGTGGTTAGTATATTCTTTCATGGTCAGTCCTATAATGTAGGCAAGTCACGGCCGAAGTAGTAGCTTATATTGACTTACGTAGTGAAATCTGTGCATAAATTGCGTTGTTAATTTTACGAGTAATCATTCCCAAGAAGTGAAAGCCGAACAATTTGATATTTATCCTATTAGGTTCGTAAACCTGAGTATTAGTAGAACCCAAAATATACTAGAAAACGATTCGAAGGAAGTTGATTCTGGAAGTAATTATATCAAACCAATGTTACATATAAGAGTAGAGGTAAATCAAGCAAATTACCAGTGATTCTTGCCGTAAAGGCAGTTGTTTTCATAATAAGAAATGCTCCTCTCCTTAGTAGAATCATTTTCTATAATACATTCTTAACCTTATCTTAATCATTGT
Source organism: Ladona fulva (assembly GCA_000376725.2). Classification (NCBI taxonomy): domain Eukaryota; kingdom Metazoa; phylum Arthropoda; class Insecta; order Odonata; family Libellulidae; genus Ladona; species Ladona fulva. Next base: position 692,346 of record KZ308261.1, read on the forward strand.
GTTATAACTAACCTTCCCCCATTTTTATGATTTAACTATTTTATTTTTGCACTTCCCTGTCAGCTCAAAGTCCAAACATCCTTCACATATCAGCATCTGGCCTACATATTTGTTCCCCAGGCTTATCTATTTAAGCAATTACCAGAAGAAATTTATAAAAAAGCAGATATATAGCCTGATTACGATTAATTTCATCTTATTGTTTATGGAGTAATGCGGAATAACAACGAAAATGCTTCATTTAGGACCAAAGTTACATTAGTAATACCCACCGATAACTAGGAGTAATAAAAAAATCAGGTAAGAACAGAGTCAATACAATGGGTATCAACTCTAGAAAAAGGAAAAACTCCAATAAAATTATTCAATAAGCATGTGAAAAGGGGTCATTAATGCTTGGTAGCAATCATTCGGGCAAGATCTTCTGCAATCAAGCGATGGTAATGGTGTAAGAGCAATTGCAATAATAAATGATTACGCCATTCTGTTAGATATTAAAGTCTTGAAAAGATTCCCTATGGCAGAATGTTAAAGCATCCAAAAATTGTTCTTGACTATGACAGTGCCTATGAAATAGCTACCCTAATACTAGACTGAGAAAATATCCAAAAGAATTTCAACCGACTCTGCTACAGCGTGAAAAAATGCCTAAGAAAAGAAGCATATACTCGTATATTAAAACTTTAATATCTTTAATGAATATATTAAACGAACGTAAAATATAAGATGTATTTGAAACGTATATTTCACTAACAGACGAAGGCAATTGATTAATCATGTATGATAAATTAAAATAAAATAAATTAATTTTATTAAAATTAATTTTTATTAAATCTCTTATTAGCTCATGATCACCTGCCACGGCAGTGGAGTAGTTAAAATGCTAGCTAGCCTCCCAACCGCGAATTTGAATCCTGGGTAGTCGGATTTTTCTTGTTAGGAAATGGTCATGTGTTCGTAAGTAATAACGATCCTTTAAAAGGATATAATTGGGGATCTTCCCGTTTTCATTAAAGAAGTTAGTATTGTTGTATGATTGATTGTGATTTTCCATTCTTTATCACGGGTAGACCTGAATGTTTCTTATGAATGGATCCGATGTCTTGGATGACTCATAAATATACAGTATATTAAGTTTTTTATTAGTCATTTTATCTAGGGCTGCGTGTAATAGGGATCCGGGTGTGATTCCCCAATGGAGGCTCACGTTCAAAATGACAACAGCCGAAGCAATTTTAAAAATGTGTACCCCTTCTACATAAGGTTAAGTATTTTCGCAGCCACAGCTTGTCATCAGATGCCATAATCTTTCGATGACAGACATGAATATTGAGTACATCGTTAACGAAAATATTTGAAAAGTTAAATGTTACAGGAAGGAGTTTAAATTTGAGCTACCTTTTCATGAAATCCGTATTTATCCAATCTCCTCAGAAATACGTAATATTCCTCACATTTCGTAATAGGCAACTTAAAACACAGAGTTCCGCTTGTGACCTTCAAATCGAAAATAGAAGACCTTTTTTGGAAATGGTTTTTAATAAATAAAAGGGGAGATCGATTATTGAACGGGAGACGGTGAATTCAAAACGTGGCTCATCTAGGTCACGTATACGTTTTAAATTTCCTTTGCAATGAAATAGAAAGACGAGTCCACTTTCGCTAATCGTTAAATTTCTAGAGATTTAGAGGCTTCCAGTGATCGAGTCTTCATAAATACGCACCATAAAAAAAACCGAGCGTACAATAGTTCTTAGATATTTTTTTAAAGGAAGTCTCGTTTATGACCTTCATAAGTCGAATGAAATTTCTTTGGTTGAAATCGCTTTAAGTCAATAAAATGTGAATATTCAAAATCATTTAGGGAAATTCAAAATTTAGTTATTGTCTATTTAATCTAACGAAACATTTTGTTAGGAGTTGAAATTTCTTTTTAATGGAATATACGGATCAATATATTGAACTAGCATTCAATCTGACCCATAGCTCCTTAATTTATATAAAAAAATCCATCAGTAATGCTCTAAATACAACAAGTATAAAATAACCGTTAAAAATCTATCTGATATCTTCATCCCAATCAACTGTCTTATACACAGGTTAATCGCAATCTCTTATCGTTTTGTAGCGATAGTACTGCTCACTTTCTCCTTTCAGGCATGCTGTTACATCTCAGTGAGCCAATTCCAGTTTTTTCAAGAGATTCAAGAGATTTCGTCCACGCTTGAAAACGAGGCACGGCCGTGTGTACGTGGAACGGACCTGCTTGTTGGGTCTAATTTCTCCGCAGAAGCTTTTTCCGGCAAAACTCACGGATCGATAGCTTCTGTCGCCTTGAATTTTCGAGGCGTGCCCGGCAGACGCCGCCGCTATGCACACGCCCCACGCAAATAGACAGAAAGAGAACATTCCTATCTTTAGAATTTCAGCAGCGTCGCTGATTTGTGTCGGTAGTTCTTTACAGTGGAGAGAAAGTATCATCTTTGATCATTAGCATATCGTTTCAATGGAAAGCATGGGTATGAAACATTGCTCATACGTCTGTAAGGTCATCAGCCATCTGCTAGTAGTATCTTTTTCCCCCTCCACATACAGCTACAGAGAGCTTTGGAGTGGGGATGAGGTGACTGAGCAAGATGAGGCGTGAGGTATTTTGCTACCCTCACTGAGCCGGAATGGGGAAATAGGAAAAAATTAACGCAAATGCAGTAAAATTCCTCTATAAATAACACTTTTAGTGATATTAAATTGAAGAGTGACAAAAATAAATGTTATTATTCAGAAACTTTCACGTTATTACGACAATGAGCAAGATAAAGGTCGATAACAATTTCTTCATCACACAACAAAAAAAATCTGTTTAAATAAGAAATGCTAATTATACTTCACCGGAAGAAAGGATTTCTCTATTAAAAACTCCCAATTGAGTGCGTTAAATTTGAGTTCGATTGCTTCCAAAATAAGCCCTGAAGAACTATTTAGTGACTGAAAGATTTAAAGTGAACTAATAGAATGCATGTAGATAACGATGCCCAATTTTACTCACATCATTAATGATTGAGCTATATAGTTTAACGAATCGCATTAGGGCTTAAATAAATTAACCGTTATACGATTATTACGTCATCTAATTGTAATATCCTTAAAATTTGTCATAAAAGAGAGGATTTTCTCGTCATAGTATAAATATACAAAAATTACCAATGTAGGTTTTAGGTTGAGGGTTTGGAAAACGGTAAGGCTTACTCAAAAGTGGAGATACATATCATTATCATTCCCTGTTCTAATCTGCATATTCATCAATTATTCATGTAAATTCGCATTAACTCATTTTAAAGAGAAAAATATAAATATATTTTTGAGTGAGATGTAAGTGATGTAGTCGAATACATAGCCTACACTTCAGATGTAACGCACGGAATTTCGTAGGAGGATTAACATGGATAGTTCCACCAATTTTACTCACCACAATAGAGTGATAAAAGCCAATTTAAGTGACCTTTTCCAGCCGAATTTCTGGTTTAATTAATAATATACCCTAGAACTATCACTGTTTGGACTGGCTAGGTTCCAATTAGAACAATTATGCGACAATAAAAACACGCCCACTACCGGGCCTCCATTAATTACATAACAGCGTGGCATGGCATCGGAAAGGCAGTTTTAATGGGTCTTTTCCCTAACAGTAGTTCACGGATAATGACCATACAAGCAGTGGCGAGTTCAATACAAATGGATGAGCTCGCCCTTGAATTCCGTTATTTAGGCTGCCGCAGATGTTTCCCTACTTACTCTTTGATGAAATCGAATTGGATCCTGCAAACGCTTTTGTGCTCTCTTTAACACCGATGGCGTTAAAATGGGAGCAAAATTGTTTTTTGGCAGGAATTCCATTTTGCGGGCTGGACTTGGATACATTTTCCAATTCTTTTTTGAAAATTTGATTCGAATCCAAGATCTTATATATTCACCGGGGAACACCTCTCAAATTGACTTCCTGCGTCATAATGTAATAAAATAAACAGTGGAGAAGGTTCAGTAAAAGAATACTAAAATCATTAAAGGTGGCTACCTTCGAGGAATAATGAGGGCCCTTATTAATGAATGAAAATGTCGTATTAGAAAATGAAAACGACGATGAATCCTAATCTTAGGACGATAACTAAACCTTAAGGTCTCACTTCACGTCTTACTCAGAGTCAATAGAAATGATGTGATAGATGTCAACGCTGAATGGATGAGAAAGAGAATTCTTGTGAAGAGTGAAAAGGTGTATAACAGCAAATAATAAGTAAGCAAAAGTGTGAAAAGTGAATTTGCACGTGAAGAGCGGCATCTGGAAAAAAACTGTAAGGAAACACGGACATGAAAAACATTTGACAGGACAGGAACTCGAACCCAAAATCTTCCACTTCCCGGACTGACTCAATAGCTGAATTGGCTAAAGCATCCACCCGGAAAGTGGAAGATTCCGGGTTCGAGTCACAGTCCTGTCAGACTTTTCTCATATCAGTATTTCCTTAGCAATGTAAAAATACTTCCATCCGTTCAGATTTCTGTACAATTGGAAGTAACGACTATTTTACAGATTGTCATGACTTAACTCAATCAGGTGATCATCACTAACCCCAAATCTAACTGAAAGTGTAGGGAAAGGTAGGTAGTAATCACCAAAAGATAGAATTAGGAAAATCTGTGAAAACGTGTTTCTGTTCTATCCCCCGAAAAACTCTCGGATATGAATATCAGTATTGTGTGATGGTTCACTCATTCATTTATTCAAAAGATACCTTATCGAACACTTGTGAGTTTCCATAAAATGTATTTATAGCTGTAATGTAAGATATTAAGTAATAAACGAAAGTCCTTAGACAAAATTCATTGCATTTAAAATGTTAAGGATTTGAGTTGTAAAAGTACCTTTGAGATACCTCTTAATATTCTTACGATTAAGTATGATCGGAATAAATGCTTCAATGAGAATGACTTCCAATACATTGCTGGCAATAATCCCTTTAACTATTACTTTCCTAAAGGTAACTACATTAATTGACAACACACTCCCGTACTCGTATCGAAACACAGAACACCGAAACAGAGAAATAGAAGGACAACTTAAGTGGTAATTTACTGGAAGTCGTTTTAAATTTGGAATTTAATTTTGCCTGAGTAGAAAGATACATACATACATTACATTATTGATGACAACGCGCGCCTGTTATATACGGGAAAGAAATACAGATGTGCCATGCGGGTTGCGGCAGGCAACGGATACAGCAAAGCATAGTGGTGTAACTACAACGACATTAGGTAATGAAGCCGAATGGCTTCTGGCAAGACAAATGGACAACGCGTTCGACTTCGGTGAAAGCAGTCCCGGGTTCGATTCCCTGGGGGATGGTACATACGAAATTACCTAAGCTTTCAAATTACTTTCGGCAATACTACTTCTGAAGCCGAGGATTGCCCTATTTTGATAAACAGTCAAATTCATTTACTTCCAAGTTAGTTGTTAGTTACTTTACTTACTGAAAGCACCTTCAAATACATGGATAGCGAAAACATAATGTATTCTCTGAATCAATGACGCAGAAACGTGTAAAAATATCTTTATTTACATCTTTAAGTTCCTTTGGTACCCAAGTTCATTTATGTGGTTTAGGTTTATGGTTTCGAAAGACATTTAATTGTTTATTTTACAATGCATACTATGATAAATAAATCTCTTCGATCTTGAAGTTAACGCTTTTTCACATTAACCTCTTCGTTCAGAAGAAATAAATAAATAAATGAAAGTTTGGAGTTTAAAACACCTTTGCTTTCAGTTTTTTCCACGGGTAAGAAACTCATGGCTTTTCTGGGAAATAAACACAGTCTTACCAGAACTGGAAAGATTTACTTATGCGATCCTTGCTTGATTCGTTTCCTTTTGCACTAATTCAATGTAGAACAGTGTGATTACAATCAGAAAGCTACTCAAAATCGGTCTTATTGTTTACTATCGGGCTGAATGGTATATGTGGCCTTCTGAAGAGAAAAGCTTCCCCCGATTAGGTTTAATTCATTAAATTTAAGTTCTCGAAACTAGAAAGGTAACAGAGTTGAAGAAAACGTCAAACATTTGAAGAATTAAAAAAAAACCACGCACGGCTGAAGAAAACTATTAAATGGTAGTTCAAGTAATCTAACCTTCGTTTTTTATCTTCAAAACAGCTTCTTTGAAGTGCGTTAGCTCGTGGAGTCTTTCATATACCTATTGTATTTACCAAACCGCTAATCTTTGGCGGAACAGAAATCTGGATACAATCCATAAACTTCTGAAGCTCAGCTTCTTTCCTAGAGGTTAGAATCAAAATATTCGCGATATCATCCGTTGCTTACTTTGTCTGATGTCATCTATTTATCAGGAAACCTTCTCTTATATCACTCCTCAGAGTTTGTCTTTCCTGTCTCTGTCCAACCTCGTGGGTCTTAATCATCTGGGAAACCTTTTTTATCTGTCAATTTTAGCTTAGTAGATACCCTTAGTGCTCACCCCACATTATTTCTCATCGCTAAATAAATGATATAAGCTAGTAAAATATAAACAAAGTTCACTGCAAGAAAAATTAATAAAGAATAGTAGGAAGATGCACGTAATGTTATACAGAATTTTACGTTGACAGCTTTAAAGGATATAAATTGACATAAAAACGTTCTTAAAAATTGTCTATCAAACTTATAATGCGATTTTGCGACTTTGGTGAAAGTAATCCCGGGCGCAGTTCCCCTTGGGTGCTGTGATGTTGAATCGGTATCGCAAAATATTGAAGTACTATCTGAACAGTACGATAGCGAATCTAGGTGTAAAAAAAGACGATATAGTCGCGTGAGAGTTGTGCTGCACAAGTGTCACACGCGGCATGATATGCGCCACCTGAATATATATCTGCGCTTTTGCGTTGAGGACTAATTAATTTTGTAGTGGCACCATAAAATAAATACTATGTTGTATGAATCATGTTTACGGAAAGAATACCATGGAATGTTTTCTCACATATTTTAAATTAGAGACATATATAACTATTAAATGATTCGTTAATGTTCATTCCATTGATCAAAAACTTATCCAATAAATTAAAATAGCATTAGGTAGATCAGAACATCCTTATATTCTTCGTAGGAGCTCTTTTTTTTAAACTAGAAAAATGTAATAAATAAGAAAGAAACTCCTTTAATATACCAATACAAAAGTATTTTACTGCTAGATATTACCTGACGTAGGAAGAGGAGGAAATTATTACAGCCACAAAAGGTATATATAAAAACTCAGCTGGACGTATTTATCCTTAACTATGACATATTGATTGTTTTATGTAGTGCAGATATTCAAAAAGTGATTATAGTAATCATCCTATTTACAGGCCACATTAAGTAAATTATACATTTATATATTATAACTGGTAATGGTATTATAGGTATTGTAGGCAAATACCTATATAGGCGCTTGCGCTCCAACCGGGCTAGTCGGACTTAAACTGTTTGGAAATGGTCGTGTGTGTTTGTCCTTTGTTATTGTTTGTAATATTGAATAAAATGGATATGATTGGGATTAGCTTCCTGTATCCATTATAGAAGTTGTTATCATCATCATCATTACTATCCTCTAGTTATCAAAGAAACAGATTCCACCGGTTCAGAGGTCAGAACAAAGCCCAGGGGAAGCATGGACTGCGTCAATAAAAGTTACAATTTCGTGTGCATCGTTGAAATAAATTTTAAATAATAATAATCTCAGATCTATGAAATTAAAAATCCGTGCGCAACCATTCTCTAGCAAAGAATTTTCTGAATATTGCGTTAATTTCTGAGCCGCTTTAGCTTAATTTCCCCATATTCCGCCCAAGTTAATTTAATTCTTTTTGCAACCCGCCCTATCTTTTTTTATTCACTCTACCCCCAGCCGTCTCTCGTTGCCTTCATCCTTAGATTATCCTGTCCTTTCTATTCCCTCCCCATTTGTATTCCCGCCCGCATCTCCCTTTCACTTTGCCTCTCACCTTTCACTTCCGCATCGTATCCCTTGCACCTTTCTCCTCCAGCCCAAGCGAGGATTGTCGGCAGATCGCGCTTTTCCATACGCACCTTCAGCATTTACTAAGCCCTCTGCCCTTATCGTAGCCCTTACTTTTTTATCTTCCCTTGCCCCGATGGCCTTCATGAATTACGCCCTCGACAACCCTCCTTCTTTACACCCTTCCGCAACCCATCCTTTACTGCGCCCATCTTCCTCCTTCTCCCCTGAATCTTCAATCACCCCCGCTTCCATTCATAACCAGCGGTATATCTCTTTCACTATGCTACCTAAATTTCTCACCCCTTCAGATCGCTTTCGAAGTGGTTGTTTCCGCTGTGCGACCCCAGAGATTTCATATCCCATCCCTTGTCATTTTTCGCGGACTTGCCTGAGTTTTATTGCGGTAGACCGTGATGGAAGACTTAGTCATGTTTTTTTTTCCTTTTGGTCATCTGACGGTACAAAACGGGAGATGTAAAAGTAGCCGTAAATCATAAGATTTGCGATGTAACTTTTGATTACTCATTACTTCGCCCACTTATTTATCCGAGAGGCTCCATTCTCCTTTGTACGAACCAGGCCTGACCAGCTTATTGCCAGCTGCGATTGACTTTGTTACTAATTGTTCGACCGAAATCGACTTGGAGAAGCACGATTTCAGCTTACAGAAACTAAAATGATTAATAGTCGTGTTCCCGAACTTTCTTCTGTAATTGTTAAATCTACGGAAGTCTGTAGCTAACTTGATTGTGAGTAAATGCATAGTGGAGCTAGATAATTAAATTAAGGAAAACGAAGAATTTTCTCGATGAAAACTCCCGATAAATCAAATATCCTCCGATGATGGACCTGTCGGCCAACTCTGGTATAAACTAATGCGGCAGTATCTAATTCAGTGTAGGCAATGAATGAAAAAATCGATACGATTCAGCTTTACTTGCTGGAATGCAATACATAAGAAATGAAAAGCTTTGTAGTTGCCACACAGATTTTACTAACGACCAGTTTTGGTTCATCTGATTAATCATCAGGTACATAGCACCGTAAATGTACTGGTTTTATACAAATTTTGAAAAAGAAAATGTTTAAAACATGGAAATTTACGGTGCTATGTACCTGATGATGACTCGGATGAGTCGAAACCGGTCGTTAGTAAAATATAATTGGAAACTACAAACTTTTTATTTCTTATTAATGAATGACGTACGCATATTGTAATCCTCACGGTTAATGTTTTCTTTCCTCAACGTTTAACGTCACAATTCTGTCTTTACTTTTCTCAGATATTATACTGACCTTGTCTCATTATAGGCGTTTTCATGAAATAAAAACATTTATCTTTGCTCATATTATTCCAGTTTTTTCTTCTCCAATACTCATTATTTCTTGATTTCTTATCTTGTCCCCTTCAATAAAATCTCTAATAGCCTCAATGGGTCTTATTTATTCTTAGTGCTCGATGATTTATATCTGAATATTTGAAATGTAGTATGGTTGTGATTGCGCTTTCGACAAAGACGGTTTTGGTTATGACGACAAGCTTGGATTACTGTCATTAAGCAAGGTACCACTGTACTAGAAGAAAGTCTCTTTTTCTCCAAGAAATTACAATTGTAGATTAACGCACTATTACGTATGAACATTCTCCACCCTAACGCCAAATTTTCCATCGTTTAACATCGTCCATCACTTCGACGACACAATGTACCTCGTTCTTATTCCAACGCGATCACGATGCGCACCATTTCGCAAGCAATGACATTACTATTCCAAGTTTTTAACGTAGACTACTTCCTCCTTTTAAGCAAACACCCTCTTTTAATGGACCTAATCAATCACCACTCAAGTCGTCACTCTTCTCTCCATGAACAGCTCCTCCCATTATTCCTTTCAAGCTTTTGCAGTTCTATCTCCACTTCCAATACTCTTTTCCACTCCCTTTCCCGATTTCACATCCCAAAAAGCCACACGGTCGATATCGCGGGAACTTTGCACTTCGCCACAACACACCATTCTCTTTTCTTTTCAAACTCTCGTAGAATATATAGCGTTTTCTCTAGATGGTTATAAAATGAGAAATTTGGGATTGACGGCTTTGAGGGGATATGAATATTTACCTTCACTGTGATTTGGGCATATATTATTGAGCCGAGCCGACAATGGGCTACTCGTGAGAGCAAGAAATCTAATAATACTATCATATTATAATATAATAACATATAATAATTCTATAATAATGTTATCAGTATAAACTTTGTAACTGCATTATAAAAATTTCGAGATTAGCCAACACATATCTGAAGATCGACTTAGTTGAATATCTCGGAATCATTATCACAAATATCTTAAACTGGAGCACACGTATCCAAAATATCAGCGGTAAAGCAACTCAAAAGCTCGGTTTTATGAAGCGCATTGTGGGTAGATGTGATGAAAAGGTTCGAGAGCGATGTTATTTCGACTCAGTCAGGCCTCATCTGTATATGGGATCTAGTGAATGAAACGCATACTTTCAAACTCGAGAAAGCGCAGAAGACGATGTGATTATAAAAAGTGCTACGATAGAAGAGCAAGCGTCACGTTAATGATCTCATACTCAGGTTGGAAATCCTTGAAAGGAAGGAGATTATAAGCTAGACTGCGATTGTTTGATTCCGAGTTAGTACATTTGCTAAAGACGTAATCGGTATCATGAAACCCCCTCTGCTACTTCGGCCGATCGGAACGTATAATGAGAGAAATAGATGCGAGAACAAGTCGTTTTAATAATAATAATAATAATAAGGTCTTNATGGATAATAATAATAATAAGGTCTTTATTAAAGGCGAGATTGAGACTGAAAAGTCTCTTCTTCCATCTAACCTTGAGTCAATGATTTTATGTACATGAAGACTTGTGTGTAGGTGAAAAGAAATAGAGAGGAAAACTTTAGAAGGAGTGGATGTAAAAAAAAAACCTAAGGTGATATCTTAGGAAAAAATATCCACAGCAGGAAAACACCCTCAGAGAAGGGGGGTGTGAAAAACCTGCGCAAACCTACTGATAGTTCATGCTAAAAGATGATTAAGAAAGCTGTGTATAAAAAGAAAATTACAAAATCAATAGTAATATAACAAAGTTACAAATTAATAATAAAATAAAATCATAAACAGGAAAAACTGCAATAATAAACCATGAGGAAATAATTGATAAAACAGAAACTTTTAGGGACTAATTCCACGAGCAATACGCGATATCAATAAGCTACAGAAGTAACTCGAATACTTTTGTGTTTAAATCCCCTGCCACTCGCTGAAAGGTGGCTTGCCGTGCATTTATTTAGATGTAGAAAACAATCGTCAACATATTTATGACGTCATTTAATCATACACACGTGTATTTCTGCGTGTAAACTCATATCACGCAGTGAGTCATAATTTTGCACTTTCATTCACTACAATGAGACTTCAAAACAATGCCACATTAAAAAATAAGTGTGGGGATAAAATTATAGTAAAACTAGAATAGGCAATGAACGTGCCGGAGAAAAATAAACATAAAGGCATAATGAGATAATGCGAACAACCTAGCATGGAGTACTTACTCGTTTAAAAATCTATAGCCTATTTTACAGGATATAAATGATTCTTAACATTATTTTGATAATGGAAAGTTCTTCCATACACAGATGATGATAATGGCGTCGATTAACTATAGTGATAATAAGAATCTTAATTAAAAAAAAACTCATCCTAGAAGGTAGGCCAAAACAATGCATCTCCGTGTTGCTGGTTGTGGAAATTGGGGAGAGAAAATGATGGTTTCGAAAAAAATAAGTCGTGGTCGTTAAGCCCCTTATACAGTAATGAGACAATAAAAAGAGCACTTTAGATACAAGTAATGGTCTGAAATATTTCATAACATTAACCTAATTTTCTCCCCAAGAAAATAATATGACCGTTGCCGATAATGGATATGGGATGAAAAAAATTTCCTGTGAATATCTATTAAGCGTTGTGTGCCATCAGCTGTTTCTAACAGACCCTTAAATTTTCGTAAGCATTCCAAAATTAAGCTTCAATAAAATGTTCTATGCCGTAATGAGGTATATTTATTGTGTTGCAAGCTGTTGCTAATTTCCAGTTCACCACAAGTTCTCTAAATTTTGAGGTTTATGTTAGGCCCTTGCGGTTATATCTGAGCGTCGTCACAAATTTAGAATAGGGAAGATAATAATCTTTTTTATATGGATCAAATGAAAAATAAAGCTAGCTGGTAAACATGACCCACTCTTTAAAACTCTACTTCATCCATGAACACATGACGTCCAATTTTGTATCGAAGGTAATAGCCGATATAATACCTTCCGCCTCGTTTTAGGACAAAGCAATGCATATCTTTATTAAGGGTTGCGGATATCAGGAAACGCGTAATAATGGCTATTAAAAATGAGGATTATGGCTATAAATTATCCCACACAAAAGTAATATAATCTGACAGATACTTAAGATGAGATAATGCTTACACAGGAATACACTGATTATTACAGATATCCAGTGTATTGATAGAATGAATTATCAGAGAATCTGGCTTGTTTCATTCCAGCCTGAGTCATTTAATAAAAATAACCTCTGGCTGAATACTTCATTAACTAAGGCTCTTTAATTTTCTTGTCATTGTCCCCTTCAATAAAATCTCTAATAGCCTCAATGGGTCTTATTTATTCTTAGTGTTCGATGATTTCTATCTGAATATCTGAAATGTAGTATGGTTGTGATTGCGCCTTCGACAAAGACGGTTTTGGTTATGACGACAAGCTTGGATTACTGTCATTAAGCAAGGTACCACTGTACTAGAAGAAAGTCTCTTTTTCTCCAAGAAATTACAATTGTAGATTGACGTACTATCACGTATGAACATTCTCCGCCCTAACGCCAAATTTTCCATCGTTTAACATCGTCCATCACTTTGACGACACAATGTACCTCGTTCTTATTCCAACGCGATCACGATTCGCACCATTTCGCAAGCAATGACATTACTATTCCAAGTTTTTAACGTAGACTACTTCCTCCTTTTAAGCAAACACCCTCTTTTAATGGACCTAATCAATCACCACTCAAGTCGTCACTCTTCTCTCCATGAACAGCTCCTCCCATTATTCCTTTCAAGCTTTTGCAGTTCTATCTCCACTTCCAATACTCTTTTCCACTCCCTTTCCCGATTTCACATCCCAAAAAGCCACACGGTCGATATCGCGGGAACTTTGCACTTCGCCACAACACACCATTCTCTTTTCTTTTCAAACTCTCGTAGAATATATAGCGTTTTCTCTAGATGGTTATAAAATGAGAAATTTGGGATTGACGGCTTTGAGGGGATATGAATATTTACCTTCACTGTGATTTGGGCATATATTATTGAGCCGAGCCGACAATGGGCTACTCGTGAGAGCAAGAAATCTAATAATACTATCATATTATAATATAATAACATATAATAATTCTATAATAATGTTATCAGTATAAACTTTGTAACTGCATTATAAAAATTTCGAGATTAGCCAACACATATCTGAAGATCGACTTAGTTGAATATCTCGGNTTCGCAATATGATTTTATAATATTGTTACATCCTGATTAATTCATAGAATGAGTATTTTAATCAGAAATAATGTGGAGACTAGTTTACCATGAAAGTTAATTTGGTATATCGTCATCATGTCATTTAGGTTTTACTACATGTGACATTACAGCATATCAATGGACCATTTTATTCTAATAATTACATCACCGAAAAACGTTGATATGCTGAGTTACGGAAAGGAGTGTTCAACCGCTTTATTTAAATGTTAATGGTGTTTGTGTAATTCTGCTTCGTTTAATTTTTTCAAAACTCGAAAATCAAAGCGAGTTTTTAATTAATATTGCATTGGACGTTTATTCAGCTCTACAGTGCGAGTAATTGCCATTGGAAAAGCAACACGTGTATGATAACTCGTAAAATAACGATAAAAGAGTTTTCAGCCGTTATAACTGAATATGGATAACTTGGTGGAACATTCATAGCACAAATGAATGTAATGAGGCATTCATAAACGTTAACCGACCGTTATATTCCTTTCCCTCTGACATATTTACTGATTTGACAATGTCAATTTTCAAAATATGCCATCAGATATTGAGTTAAAATTCTTTTCCGTTAATTTTTTAACGATTGATATCATGCCAATCCTTATTAGCAATAAAATCATTAATTTATCTTCATTTCCAAAATTAAATCATTTTGATGATTTGCTGACAACAAATTTAAACTTGTCGAAAATATTCATTTAGCTGATCATTGTTTCGAAGCTATGGATTGATAACTGTGTTTTCCATCATTCTTTCAAGCCCTTGATGTACTAAGGGTTCCGTTTTTTTTTCAAGGAATAAACTTAAAAGCTTGTGCTTATTTACTCAGGAAATACGTAAAATAAATGAAGTATCATAGCTTGAACCATATTGGGATAACTTCATTAAAACCCATTCAAATGAGAAAATTGCAGATACTGAGGTATTAGCTGAATCGAATGAGAGAAAACCAGCTTTATGTGATGTAGAATGACATACCCTACGAGGTATTCAATTTTGCATCAAAGACATTTATTTTTTACCTTCAATTTTTTCGATATCACCCTGTTGTACTAATAACAATTCTTATTCGCAACTTATGTACAAAGGTGTACTCTCTGCTGAGATAAAAAATAATTTATCCTGCAGTTGAACGATGGAATTGCTCGACATCACAATTTCTCTGTTAATATATGAACTTTTCTATTCCAATAAAGCTACTGTCATGAAGACATACCAGCTAGGGTAGCGGGAAGCGTAAATCCTTTCTTAAAAGTAATATTTGAAGAGTCTATTGGCCAAGGTAAGGTCCCGAAAGATTGGAAAATTGAATATGTCACTCCAATACTGAAAAGCAGCTTACATGAGGATCCGGCGAATTATAGACCTATCTCTTTCATGCGATTGAGCGGTGAAATAAAGGATTATAAAATTGCTAGTTCTTTAATAGGCATTCTTGAAATTTCCAAATTCACAGTAGGGAATCAGCACGGTATTTATAAGATACGATCTTGGGAGTCTTCACGGGCGTTATTAAATACACGATGCCTTGTAATCTGCTTAAAGTAAAAGGCAAGTTGACGCGATATTTTTAGATTTTCGGAAATTATTTGAGAAGGTCCCACTTAATGATTTTTTTTACAAATTGAAAGTGGTATCAACTGAGAAAAAAACAGAAAAAACGAGTATTTCGCTTCAACAGAAAAAAAACGAGTATTAGAGGATGGTATACATTCCAACGAGGTTTAAGTGACAGCAAAGTAGCGTAATCTTACCGTTACCTCTTTTGTTATGCCTCAATTACCTTAGAAATAACTTTGATAATAAAGTTAGGATGTTTATTCGACGACATGATAATTTATAGAGAAATAAAAATTAAAGAAGATAGATATACCCTGACGAATTAGTTAGACAGAATTGTGAAATGGTGCGTTGATACGCAATAGTTAGAGCTTAGTGTAGATAAATGGTCAGTATTTAACTTCGTTGAAAGAAAATTAATTGCCAGTGATTATTCTTTCAGCCACCCAAGGCAACGCTCATTAACAGTAAAATCGGATGTTAATGTGTAACCATCCAACAAGGAGTAATATCTTAGTGGTTGCTAAAATATTATATATGTGAAAAATGCACTTCAGAAGTGATATATCGAGCATCATGTTTCGAATTTGAAGTACTATTAGGGGATTTTTAAATACTAAAAATCCCTCATCGAGTACTATACTGATCTCTCAAATATATATTTGCTCCTTTCCAAACAGTGTAACTAAATGTAGCTTAACTAATCAAATGAGATAACTTCTACGTATCTAAAAATATGTTTTATATGAAATATCAGATATTAGAAAATTTCTAGGTTTGTTAAAAGTAACAATCGACGTAATTGCTTCTTTCGATCGACAACAATCGATGTAACAATCGGTAAACATCGATATAATTCTTCTTTAAATTCGCATTCATAAATTTAGATCAGCTGTGTCTAAATCTACAATATTTCTATAGTTTAATCGCATGGCTTTGTAGGATTCTCACTTTTTTGTATCAGTGCTGAAGGGTTTCTTAAATTATGATGTACGATGTTATTGTAAATTACATTTTAAGAGAAAACCACTGCTTTCGTTCCCGAGTGGCAGCAACGAGCACATAGTATCGCATAAAACTGAACAAAGGATTTCGCAAGTGCGGAGATAAATTTTTCCACGTAGTTTTCAACGCCGAACATCACGCCAATAAATCAGAAGGCGTCATTTTCACTTTGGACACCTAACAGGGGGAGAATTTTCCGGGGGAAAAAAAAGAAAGTTCGGGATTCGCACACCAGGTCGTTTGGAACCCATAGGTGGAAGGGGAGGGTAAGCATTAAGGTAAAGAATGACTCTGTCGGAAAAAACACATTCTCGGCAGACCACCTCAACACCGCCATCTAGGACGGCTGGTGCGCTCTATACATCCATCTTTTACTCCGCCTCTCGATTTCTCACACTTTCGTCTCTCACTTTCACTTCTCCATTAACTTCGAAAATGGCGATTGGATTGACTTCTCTTCGGGAAACTCCTTTGATTTCCCTTTTCCTCTCTCTATCATCTGACCGGAGGCGTGAAATATATAGCCCACTCCAGAATGCCACAGGATCTAACATCTGTGTCTCTTCTACTGGGCAGTGCCATCGATAATTTTGAGCGGAGAAAAAGTTCGACTTGTTCCGAAGGGCCGTAATTCACAAAGGTCCACATGTCGGATGATCATTTCAGGTTAAACAGACATTTTTATGTAAATTCTTAACTGTTGATAACTAATCATCGAAGCAATTTCTAACAAATATTTGTGCGTTCGCAGGATCAATCTATGACTATTTTGGACTAGTAATTAGTATTAGACTAGTATTAGTAACGCATATTAGACTTAGTAATCACTTGCAATCAGTTCCATTGAATGTGTTTGGTCAGAAGTAGATGGAAATATATGACGTTTTACATTTAAAAAGCCTACAATTGAAACATGAAAAATTGTTGAAATTAGAACGCAACAAAACGAATCATCCAACCAAACCCTCCCCACATTTACCTGTTTAAAGTTACTTTACGAAAAAGAAAAAAGATCGAAGCGAAGTAATAATGCGAGCTAGATGTAAATTATTGTCTATTTATACTCAAAGCTATAAGGCATTGCTGGAATAAAAAACAGCACAGAATCAACAAACTAATATCAATTAAGAGACGATTACAATTTTTTTCTATTAGTGCGAATGGCTGCGGTTCAGTATTTGTAAGCACACTAGAATGTCACCAAATGTTTGCAAAACATAGAGCCGACATTATAATGTATACTTAAAATGGACCAACTAATGTTCACTATAGAGTATTGCATTATAACGTTTTATTAGAGTTAAAGTGAAGATTATATTTAATATCGTTCTAATCCATCATATCTGTAGAAGGCTAAGTATAATCTTCACTTTAATGCTGACAAACCATTAAAATACAGGGCCTTAAAATGGACATAAGTTTAAGTCCGCTTTAAGTAGGTATACATAATAATACCAGGCCTTAATGTATTATCCTGCAATGCTTGTAATTCCCATGTCGTAAATCTCGGCTGAATTTTAGCCATAAATCAATGATTACGACCTAATGGACAATCTTTCGATACCATTTTCAGACATAAATACCTTCGATGGAGCTTTCAATAATCGGGAAACTTGATGAAGCAATCAAATGAATCGATGAATCAGATAACTGAAATATTTTCCGTAAATGGTAGTTTAATATCTGTCTCTTCTAGTATCTTTGGATATTTATTACCTTTAGGTTGTGCATTGCGACCAAGATTTCCAATGATTTGGAAACATTCCAGAATCATGCTCTCGAAACAATGAAATCGGCCCGCCTTTCTCCCATTATCAGAGTTTGTTTTAGCTCAGACGTCTCAATGGACGGTGATTAATTATATCCTAATGACTTGAATTTCCACTAAAAAGCGAAGAAAATATTTCTGCATTTAACTTAAGCAATTTGGTTCGATGGCGGTAACAAATAGTCTCTCAGAAGACGATGGAGCGAGAACGAAATGGGAATAAAATAGTGGAATAACAGAAGGGGTTTATTCATCTCGATGATTGCCCATGAATGATTGCTTATTTAGACGAAGAAAATAAATATGCACTAGAATAAGTTGTAATTTTCCTTGAGAATCTTTCATCTGGTTTTTTAATGCAAAGAAAAAATACCGTAATCTTCCGATATAATGTTTTTAACAAGGGAAATATACTTAAAGAGAGAAAAACACATACAGTGGAAACGAAGGATACAGATGTTCGCTCGTAAAGCGATTGGCTGGTAATAAGGAAATTAAATCTTGTATTTGCATTATTTTTTACATAAAAAATAAGAAATTAGGGCATAAATGCGCAAAAGAACCCCCTCACAAGTCATACTTCTGAAAGGAAACTTAACATATGTATGGTTGTGGACTCCCGTTTGGCGTATTACGTATCCGACTCTAACGTAAGCGGTCATTGGTTCGAAACCGGTTATAGTTTAACTTCTACATCTTAATATGTTCCATGCAAGCCACCTTTCGGCGTGTGGCAGGGGGTGCATGCAATATGACACTACTTCCCTGATTGATCACTTTCGCATATCGTTCACGAAAAAAACATAGATTCTTGAAACGACTAGTTCTTGTATCTATTTTGCTGCTCTGCTTTGCGGTATCAGAACGGCGCATGTAGCAGGGAGGACGCATAATATTGGCTACATCAACTAAGAACGTACTTTCTCTGAATATATTATGTAAATTAAGCCTTACTTTAAGCCATCTATCTTCTAGAGATTACCATCCTGCATTCTTAAGCATCAGAATAACACTCTCTGATATGTGGTAGCAATTCCTCTCAAACCGTATTACCTTTCATTTTACCTTTTCGAATACACGAATTGCCCATGAATGCAACACTTTGGCAGGGTCGGCAGGAGTCCATACACTACATGCATATATCTTGTTACATATTGCTGCCTTTGGATACCTGACCGCAATAATCAATGTAAAAGACAAATACACCATTATCATCTACCAATATTCTTAATTACCAAGAGACCCCTAAAGACATGGGAATACCAAGCATTGCTGTTAAGGTAGTGTCGCGTTTATGAAGCTTTTTCTAGTTTCCGCAGTTTTTATCCTCATTTATCCTGTTTTTATCATGTAACGTCAACTACGAATGTAATGATTTAGGCTTACTTAAAATTTGATACTTAGGGTGTGGGAAAGAGCTCCAAATGGAAATATTCAGAAGCGAAAAAAACATAAAACTATAGCTGGGGCCCCTAAGGTTCGACTTTACATGTGCAGCGAAACGAATGAAGCGAAAACGCTTGGTGAAGAATTAACTATTTGTGTCAATACAAGTCTCTTGTACATCCTCTTCTCAAATCTATACATCATAATACTAAAATTAAGACTTATTTTTAGTATAATACTATCTCTGTTCGTCATATTAAGGCCAAAGATTCGCTTCGGGGAAACTTTAGCCTTAACAGATTGAAAGTAAAATAATCAAAGTTAATCTAAAATAAAGGTAATTTTATCGTGTTGTGATAGTAAAATTATTCTGTTAGCAATACAGACCCGAGAGATATGATAATATTTGTGTAAAAATAGGTGTTTCTAGAGCTGAGGTTATTTTGCACATACGGACCCGCGCCGAGAAACAAACCAGGGAACCAAAGAAGGATGTGCTATTCTCTTGGCTACCCGGGACCCCGAGAGACACACTTTGACCAATCAACACGGAGAATTTCTTAAGGAGAGCCTTGATAAGTATGGGATGATGATGCATATGTCCGTTATGAATTTCATCACCGAATTTTTCCGACAGCGTAACTTGATCGTATTTATTTTCAGGGGAAACCAGATGGGTCCCATTACGCGCAACTCTCTCTTTCATCAAGGCGCACGGATTAGACCGGTTTGAGGAGGGGCCGAGGTAACGGCTGAGAAAGGAAAGAGTGCTGAGTCGAAGGCACGAGTATTGACCTCTATGAGAGTGAGCGAGAGGAAGAATTTCTTAAGCCGTGCTGCCACGCCCAGGGTCCCAAACTAACACCTCGCCTCCTTTCTCACCAATTGCTTCCACCCCCGTCTCCTATTTGCCTCTTTCTTCCTCCCCTCTTCGCCTTTATTTGCATTTTCCTTACTTCACCTCCGTCTCCCCCTTGTCGCAGGCACTTCATTCCCCTTCCATTCCTATTTTCGCTGCCTCATCTGCTGTATTTCTTTCTCCTTTCTCTAAAGCTTCATTCAGACACTTATTTCCCCTAACTCCGTTCTCCCAGCTATCCTCTTCGGCAATGCCTTCGTCTTTCCCTTAATGTCACCGCATATACCGCCAAGATTTTACGCTCATCTCCTTCCCAGCTAGCGTTACCATATCTTTGGAGAATAATGCAATGAAAATGTAGGACGGAAGTAGGGCATATTGGTGAGAGAGGTTTACATATACGTAATACACAATATATGATCCCCAATATATTATTTATTTGGATAATTTCTACAAGTAATTTCGCCTACATTTATTAATCAAATTTTGACGCTATTATCATATTTTATT
>KZ308261.1:723999-752377 GCA_000376725.2 Ladona fulva
ATATATATATATATATCTTTTTTATCATCCTTTACCAATCAGCAAACATCCTTCCTCTGCCCTCCTTACCCTCTAACCTCGAATATCTCAAAAGACGAGGCACAGAAGGGAAGAATTGGGAGACAAACAGATAGGGATGACTTATGAAAGAGGTGAGTGCGACAGAAAAGGAACATGTGGCAAACAAAACCAAAATGAAACAGATTCGGAGGGGAATGAAAAAAGCAGATGAAGATGCGAACTGATAAGGGAAGCTTGGAGAACGTGAAAGAAAGAAAAAAGATAGAAAAGAAACGAAGACAAACAGAGAACAGAGCGAAGGGCACCCCTTGGTCCATCTGTCCACCTTCCACCACTTCCTCCTCTTAACCTTCCTCACTCGTTTCTTGGAGACCGCATCCCATTCCCAACCTTACGGCTCCAGTCGCTCATCGCGTGCAATACCGCAATAAACCCTTTCCCTCTACGACTTCCTTTCCCTTAGAAACTGCCGCCCGCCATGCCAACAATGAGAGAAGGAATTCGTGTTTGCAGTGTCCACCGAGTGGGGGCAGGAGTGTATTGCGTGTGACGGGGAGGACTTGATAAAAAGGAAGGTCGTTTATTCATGCGATTTCTCTCCGAGTTCTTACACGCCGTCCTCCCGGAAGTTATTCATGCGAACGGAGGCGAGGGTCGTTTCCGCTACAAGCCGCACACATGCCTTTCCTGTGAAAGCTTCCCGCTCCTTATTACGGAGGTCGCTCCAAAGAGGGATAGGGTTAATTGGGATGCGGAAATTGGGATTTGAAAAGGAGCGTGTTTTTTCGCCACAATGTCAACGTTCTGAAGAGATTCCCTTTCCGCTGGATTACTGTAAACACTTTCCAATATGGGACGCATTAACTTGAGTTCAACATGGCCGCGGTCGCCAAGGAAACGTAACATTACCTAAACAGCGCATTACTCGATGTCCCAAATGTGGAAAAATATGTTATTAACGTAACGTTTATAAATTTACGAGCAGGCTAGAGATTCGCGGTAAGATTATCCCGCTATATCCGCATAGAAGATACATACATGTATTCTTAATGTAAATAATATAATAAATATACAGATAGCTTTATCTTAAATCTTCATCTAAATCTACAGTAACACGTTCACTGCGGAAACCTCCATTCCCAATGCATTTATCACTCCAACGGTGGAGTGAAAGTGTTAATACACTGCAAGCAGCCTTTCAGCATGTTGCAAGGGGAACAAAACAAACGGGAAAGTCTAACAGAAGCATTACAATTGTCATAACTTTCCACACTAGATTCTACCCTATCTCATATTTAAGGCAATTCCAAACAGAAATGATACATTACGTCACATCAGATTTTAGAATATCAAGCTTTCAGATAGACTGGACTTAACGAAACAGAGTCTTTCATGACGGAACCGGGACTTGAACCCGGTTCTCCCAATTACCGGTTGGGAGACTTTGTAGGCAAAGGGCGGGTGAGTTCGTCAGACTAAGCGGCATCGTTCACAGCCATGCCCTCGCAGAGGCACCGACCATACAAAGTGGTGGAAGGAGAACCCCCCTTTAAGGATGACACACAAGGAAAAGGGTATTTATGAAGAGTCTGTCATATTTCAATGCCATAATGCAGCAGTGGGCAGTAATAACATCTAAATGCTTTTAATCTTTATCTATAAAAATGATAAAAGAAGAAGTCAAGGTACGGAGTGAAAACCTCAGAATTTTACCAAAGACGTCACACTGAACCTGGTAGGACTTATTCTGAATTTATGAAAAATGTTCGCAATATCTGATCAATTTTGCAATGAAATTACAAACGCAATTTGGCTGTTTAATTTAAAATATCGAAAATTGCGAAGTCTACAAATGCAGTAAACATTAATCAATGTATACTCACGTTACGTTGTCAACAGATTTGGAGGCAGGAGAATTCAAACGTGCTTACCTGCAGCAAAAGAGAATGATACATTAGAATGAAAGTTTTCAGACAACGAAATAATGAAATAATTTCCACCATGAAATTTATAGAAATAACTTTAACTGATTGAGAATGGATGTTCATTGAATTAAGCAGACAAAGGTGGTGACACTGCACGCAGAGTTATGGTAACTAGGCAGCAGTATAGCAAACTAAGGTAGTCATTTCATATAAAAAAGAGATCTAAATTTCAAACCGTTAAACTTCATGCAAGAGGAAATGCTAGCTAACCATTAGCTAAGTTTTAACCCACAAACCTGAAGTACAGATCAAAAAATGACCGATGGTTCAATCAACACATGTTCTTTCCACTTGGTAAGTACAGTACCTTAACTCGCATAAAGATTTGGAAAAGTACTAACATCAAGAACCATGTTTACTTAATATTTTGCAAATTTCCACCTTGAATTGAGCTGCTAAAAAATCGATACTTTCCAAATGGAGTGTTACGTACGGAGAATAATTAAAAAAGGCTTAGATGAATTATATAAGTTAGTAATTAATTATAACATGCAAAAATGCAAAGCTAATGCATGAAGCCGCATAATATACCATCACACTCTAAATATAGGCACTTTAAATCTATGTAAAAAGGGTGTCATCATTCTTTCGATGAATTTATGACTAGTTACTTTTAATCTAAAACCCGTAGAAAACCGTAGTTTCATATATTCTCAGTCACGTACGTTTAAGCTTAGCTTACGTAACGAAAATGGTGGTTATATCTGTATTATGGGGTGAACGTGATCTGAATAAATACGTGATGGAAAGGACACATACTCTCAAACTCACGTGATGAAATCGGTTCGGCATAAAACGCATCCAGGTGACCGGAAAGAAAGTACGCAAGAAAAGTATTTACCGTGAAAAAAAGCCGAGATTATATCCGTTTACTTCTTTTTTTTACTTTTAGCTTTGAGACTAGTGGTATTTGTGATAAATATTGCATATAAATGTAGAATATTCAAGAAGAATATTCTACAATAAAATTGTAATTGGAAAGAATATAATTTGTGGTAAGTGATAGTGGGTTTTAATTTATTTTACAATTGTCAATCTCTATATTTCAAATCAGGGTGATCCTAGAGAGATATTTAAAGTTTTAAAGAGCGTCCAAAAATTCTAAATATAGCACCGAAAAGATTTAAAATTAATTAAATGAAGTAACTAGGTACCAATTCGCATAAATGGATCCTAAAATATCGCCAAAGTAACGGTTTTCTTCAACATCGGCTATAGCCAATGGGACGTCGTGTGTGGAAACCGCATTTCCTACACAACCTCGGTCAGCATTTCCCTTAACAGAGGGCGTGAGGAGATTTCCATCTCGGATTTTCCCTTAGACACGTCTTTGCTTCTTCCTACCGATGGAGACTTTCTCCAATACAGAATCTGTTCCTATGGGAAGCACTTTCATCTCGGGGAGGAGTTCCCAAACTTAGCGCCTCTTTCTATAAACACGGATACAATCTTCCTCCGAATCCTTATTACTGGGAAAGTTTCTAGCAAACCGGAGTGCATCCAACCTCGTCCGCAGTGGGGATTGGAATTGGAGACGCTATTTAATGAAATTTCCTCTAATTTCTGCCGCCTCGATTTCGCGTTTCGCGTTTTCCCAAACTAAATCCCTGAACCTTATCCAGCTCTACTCATAACAGTAACGGTTCAATGTATTTTTAGTGAACCAAATAGGAAACACGTTCGGAACTATTGGGCATTCCTTTAGATGAGATCTTTGCAACATTTTTTCTTTCACGCCTAACTTGCGTACTCACTACAACTTCGCAGCGCGTAGGAGAATGTATTTGTCAGTTAAAACCCAATTCCAAAATAATAAGATACGTAAGGTACGGGGTATACTCGTATAACTTCGCCTATTCCCGACTGTATTTATTATACAACAAATATAATAAGGAAATATAATGCAAACTTTGATACTAACATCAGAACCGCGCCCAGCCTATCTGCCGCCCGGGTGCGAACATAATTTGCCGCCCTTAAGAATTAAATACCAAAACCATACATATTCTGATTTGCTGGTAAAAATTATTCTGTAACACTTAGAAAAACCAATGTTTTATGACTTAATTCCCCAGAATTGGTCACAAAACATCAGTAACAAATAACTGTGCATATTCATGCTATCATAATAAATAGTCATTATGAAATAACAGTTCACATTACTTCTGATTATTATTATCTGAGCAGCAAAAGTCTCCCGAAAATACGCAAAGATATTTGCAAATTAGGGAAGACTCCGATCAAATCTCTAGAAAATACATATTCCAAAACCTGTGGAGGATTTATTCTTGGTACCAGAAAATATTTTATTGATTCCGATTCTTCGACTGAATCCACAACACAAATATTCCTTTCTCCTCTTGAGTTATCCATAATTGTATCCTCAAAACGTTTGGCAATTTTCGATTTCACTCTACAATCTTTCCTAGATAGGTCGTGTTTATCGTTCGGAAAACACAAATAATGTTGTTGTAATAATAATTTTGGTTGGCTGCGCTTCTGTTGCCGCCCTTACATACCACCGCTCGGGTGCGATTCACCCCTTGCACCCATAGGATATAGGGCTCTGACTAATATCATCCTCGGGAATTACAGAACTTGGGCCACGAATCTTAACAGTGGTAGAAAAATTTTCGCAGCTCAGCGATTAGAAATATGCTCCACACGTAAGCTACATTTGTTCTCAAATAAATTGAGGGATGAACAAACAAAGAGCACTCATAATAAAATTAGGGTACTCAAGTAGGTAACACGCTGTTCAGTGAAAGCGATCTCGGGTTCGATTCCTAGTGAGAGCCAACGTGCGAAAAGACATCAGCTGTTGAAGTACTTTTAACAATACTGCACATTAAATTTGTAGTGGAATGCATAGTTTTGTGAAAATCAATCAAATCCAAGAAAGGAACTGAAAGAAGTCATACTTTCTCAGTTTTTTTTTACTCAGGTCCTCATCTTCAGGTCGTACAAAAATACACGGTATTTTAGGTATGTATAAACGTACTTCCGGTATATTTCGTGTTTATTTTAAAGAAAGAGTTGTTAGCTTGGATTTTTAAGCTAATTATCAGATATTTATTCAATTACGATAATACTCAAGGTGCTAAATATGGCGAGAAAAAAGAGGGTTTGATTGAAGTATTTAAAATCCGCCTAATAAAGTCGTCATCATCTTTATTCTTATAAACGGCGGAATGAGGTACTGAGAAACAAAAAAGAAAGCACATATAGAAGAGATTACTACGGCATATGAAACTACGAAAAGGTAGAGCAATTCCTAAGATTTTATTTGATTCATTTCTATGGACGGCACTGAATATTATCCCTTGTATTATTAAGAAAAACAATTACGAGCAAAAGCGATCAAAACAGGTTAATTTTAAAGGGCGTGGCATTCAGCTAACAAATTGAAGATGCAAGGGCACGAAATCTCTAAAGGGAGTGAAACGTTCATTCAGCAGAGATGAAAGCAGCGTCTCCCAATAGGACGGAGTCAGCAGAGTGGGGGTTCCACAGATGCACCTTTCTCCCAATCGCGTAATCCTTGTCCTCAGGAAGGGTATTTGGACAGCAGCGCCCTCCCCGATCTCATTCGATGAGACGGGACTCATTACCTTTTCGCCGTCGTATCGAAGCAACCACGTGCGTTTGTGTATGGGCGTGAGTGTGTGCATCGGAGAGTGGATTCGGTGAAGGGAGTCATCACGGTGAGCAGAAAAGAGGAATGATAATGCAGAGGAAGCGAGAAGAATGAAAATGGAGAAATCGTGATGGAAGAAAAGTGAAAGGGAATAGTAACGACGGCCGACGAGCGAAAACTTTCCATTCAAACCATCTCGTGTTTAAGAGGGAGAAATTAGTATTTACGAATGTACCGAGTTTTACCTACAATCTGGAAAAAAATTAACCCAAAAAATTGAAACCGTATATATTGTATAACAATGATAAACATATAAAAGTTGAAAATACGAATAAAATACATGAAAATAGAAGAAAAACTTGCACCGATATTCTTCTATACGCCTAAAGATAACGAAGACCAGCTACGCTGTGCTAAACAGCTCAAGATGAGAGACGAGAGAGTTCAAACTACGGTAATTGCGTCAAGTATACCATACTTTGATTTAAAATTCACTCTTCGGCCTCATATGTGAGGTAGCTCTCTATGAGAAAAGCGAAAAAATAAATTTCACACGTTACTACAAATCTCTATGGTAACGCGCAAAATTTGTGTATCTATTCTCCTATTTGTGTATCTATTCTCCTAATTTTCCGTCCCTGCCTTATCCGCCGTCCAAACAATTTCTTTTTTTTCCCCTTTTTTTGTTTTAATGTGTTTTATATTCTTTATTGTATCATTTTTATTGTACTTCCTTCTTGTGTCTTTTTAAAGTGTTTTAGCCAGTTTTTGATTAACTTTAGGTTCGCTCTAAATATTTGACGTGCTTTTTATTAAGCGAAATTATGTTTTTTCTAATCATTTCCAAACTTGATAATTTTGTAAGATACAGGTTTTTTATGTTAATGTGTTGCTATTTGTTCTTTTCTGGTTATTTCTATTGATTTGTCTTCATGTCTTTTATAACTCTATTTTGTTATTCGTTCTTTTTTGTTTATTTCTATTGATTTGTCTTCATGTCTTTTATAAATCTATTAATCTACTTTCATCATCAAGTTTAGTTTTCTATCTGTAGGTTTCGCAGGTTTTTCACACCCTCCTTCTTGAGGGTGTTTTCCTGCAGTGGAGATTTTTCCCTGAGCTCTTGGCTGAGGTTTTTTAATCCGCAAAGTAGTTTTCTTCATTGTACTTTTTCAAGCTATCTCTCTCTTTTCCTGTCTCATATGACAAAGGGTTAGATGTAAGAAGAGACTTGTTAGTCTCAATCTCGCCCTGAATAAAGTCCTTTATTATTATTATTTCATACTCAATGGCCCAGTATTATGCATAAATGGACTGAAATTCACTTAAAGGCCTAGTACAATGCAATACCTGGCTCTGAAGTTAACATAAGTTAAATTCCATTTTAAGTATACCACTTTAAGTAAGAAAGTATTTATAATACCGGGCCTATGTCATTTAAAACAACCAATGAAGTCGATTTATAATTCAGCTCCCTGATAAAACCCGTCATCGAAATGTTTCAAAGCGAAAACATAAGAACAAGAAGAAATCATCGAAAAGCCGTTTCTTGAAAGTGCACCAGAAACAGCGCAGAAATTTCAATCAAAATTTCCCGGATTTCTCCTCCAAAACACTTTCTCCTCTTATACGTAGAGCGCATAAAACCGGCATTGGAAGAGCCAGGGAATGGAAAAAGTGACGTCGATAGGAAGCGAAAAAAGAAATTCCTGTTGGGAACACGCTCACAAACTTCGTATTGCGGCGTGTCGAAACACCGAAGTGACTGCGGCCCCTTCTCTTCTAAATATTAATTTTTTCCCTCCCATTTCATTCTCTTTCCTGTTTCGATCTGACCAGGGATCGATCCATTTTTTCCACCGATTCCAACCGCTTATTTTCCTTCCGATGCTGTTTTGGGCGCCTCTTCCACTTGCGCTGCATGCATATTTTAATACATTCCGAGAAACAAGGAATAACATAGGACCCGGATCGCCGTTCCGAAGATTTTATCGCGTCCGAAGCGTTGGCTCGAAACGATCTATATGAATACGAATACGAAGATTTCCCATTCAGGAGCTTCTTTATGAACACATCCGAAAAATTTCCATACCCCAAGTTGGTGGAAAACTGGAGGAAAACAAGAACGAGCCGATTTCTCTATTCCCAGAAACACTGCGGGGTCCTAGGCTGCGATTCGGTGAAGGAATAATGATAGGTTGATATGCAAACGAGCTAGACATAGATTTGAATTGTTATTCGAAGGAAAATACATTTGTAGATATACTAAAATTGTCGCTCAGTTACGCTGTTCTTTTGAAAAAAAAGATGTTCGTACTTAAACAAATACTATATGATCTTACACGAAATTCCCTATATAGACGTAAACTATAGTGTTATCAATAAAGTATTCGAAGTTGGTTGGGACCTCATCCCCTCTACCACCAACTACGAAGAGCTAGGAGAAGGAGGCTTACTAAGTAAAATGAGGAGTAAGGTAGTTTCCCCTTGCTTACGTCACTGTACCAGATTGCTATTAGCAGAAAAGGTCCACGTTAGTGAAACATAATGACTCTACGAGTAACTCTTTTCAATAACGCTTTTCGTAGTATTCAAAAAGGAGAGACTTGAATTAATGCTAATATTCAACATGACATATCTAAATAACTTTCATCACAGTCATGAACAAGGCAAAAAGAAAAAAAAAGATAGGAGGCAAAAGTAAATGAAAGATACATTTTTCTTTATTCCGTACCAAAAGACAAATCATAAATATTTAATTCATCAAGGTATGATTCAAACTATAGTACAGTAATGCTTCAAAATTTTGAATTTTGTACTAAGGTTCTCAAATCACTCAATTAAAATCTTCCTTTATAAGTTCTATTATTCTAAATTAAATATCAAATGGAAAAACTGACTCTTGCCGTTTCATATTCATATACAGATCCAATCCAGAACTGGGTCGCAGAACCCTTTTAAACTAAATCTTAAGACATGTTTCGATTGAACTCTCCGCTTTTTATTTCCTAAGCATAAAGGATATATATCCTACTCAAAATCAAAAGAAAATAATTGACTATATCATGGCTAAAACACTTTGCGTATTAGTATTTGAAGCCAATGGCATTTATCTCTGACGAGAAAAAGATGATTCGGTCATCTTTCAGCATCGTGTAGTTGTTACTGTTAATTTACCTGCTTATTTACAATACCTTTTCACACATTTACATTAATGAAATACTTTGATTTATCCTTCTCGATATTTACGACCGAAACACCACATTTATCACGTGATGCGTATTCTGTGCTCAAAGAGGTATTAAATTAAATAAACAATATTTTTGTTATCATTTGACGCCGGAATAACTGTTTCTCTTTCATATTCCACCTTCCAATTCCGGTAGTGCATGTTTCTAATAAAAAAAAATGAAAATTCATGCATTCTTTATTGAAATACTGAAGTTGAATTTCACTTATTTATTGAACTTTATTAATTTTAGAGATGTTAATTAATTATTAAGTTAAATGAATTAAGATAATTTTATTTATTGAGCTTTACTGAAATCAATTTATAATGAAATAAATCCTATTCCTGGCCAAATAATGAAGTTACGACAGAGCTAAATAATTGCAAGATAAAGTTACCCATGGACCAATTAACCATAGGACCAAATTACCGCGGATAAAATTGCCAGCTGAGCTGGAGATGATATTCAGCAATTAAAATTAGTATTCTACAACATTTTCCGTTGAAAAAGTAATAACGCCGGGCTCAACGAAAACTAATATGAATTGTTTTTTTCACATTTTGAAAGATTAGAACACCTAATATTTTTCCACTGCTTTTATGATTAATATTTACCATTAACATATTTTCAAAGGGTATCCGACTTCACAATCTTCGGCACTAGTCTCTCCAAATCCCACTGGAAGTCACACCCAGCGAAGGATAAGTTCCTTTGAATTTCCAACTTTGAAAAACAACCTTTTTCTGAATGTGATACGAGTGCATGGTTTGAAAAATTCTTAAAATATGTCGGCATTTTCACCCTTTTAGGCGCCGCCATTTCAGTTACCGAGGACGCTCAGAATTAAAGCGTTGTTGATGGAACCAGAAACAAAGAAGAAACGAAAAAGGAAAACTTTGGTTTACGCCATATCCCCAGGGAAACCAACTCTGCCGCTTGCCGACACGATAAGGAAGAAGCTGAAAGAGTCATAAAAGAAGAAAGGCGAAAAATAAAAGCACGAAATTCTTCGAGAATCGTTGTCTTTCTAAAGCTCGTAACCGAGACTACATCGACCTCGACCTAATATCCTCCTTCGGTATTTTATTCCCTCTCAACTAATTTGGGTCTCGTACATTAAGAAGTTTCTCCTTTAACGCTTCTTGCGAAATTTCCTTCTTACCTTTATTTATTTTCATTGCATGCAAAATAAGCTGAAACTACGCGAAAGCCGGATGACGCAATCTACTATCTAAACAGGGAATGCATGCGCGGAACTTGGAAAACGTTAAAGTCGACGTTAGGGGAAAAGAATACATTTCGGGAATAGTATACAATCCCTGAGAGCGAAGCAGAGAACAGTGTTGTATCTCAAGAGGTTAAAAGGTGCATGTTTAATAATTGCATCGCAACGAAATTCAGCTATAATACTCGCAGCAAACGGAAGATTTTATTGGTCTTAAAAATTTTCACAGCAATGCAGTTTCCACATCTGTAATAATCGACGAATAATTCCAACTCTACAAAAATATCACGACAAGGAATTCCAGAAAACGAAAACTTTAATAATGTATTAAGGAAACCGTGTCACTGTTTGATTGACTTAAAGGAATAGTATAATAGGTATTAAAATTCATAGACCGGTGGAGTAAAAAATAGCCAATTATCGGCTCAAAATAATTTATGCTTCAATCTGAAATACAATCTACTACTCTGTGAAGCAATTTAGTTACGTATTGTTGCAACAAATGTTTCAGTTAGGTAACGTAAAGGGAGGATAGAACATACGTTCATCAGTAAAACCATCTATACTGTGTAGGAATCTGGTATCAATTTTATTTTAAATGTAATAATTTATCACAAATATTTAGAATAGAGTTGCAATTGTAAATAATAACATAAAAAATCTGTTATTCCGTTCTTTGATACTCTATATTTAAGCGCCTAAAATTTTCTCATAAGACTTTCCATCGCCTGCTCTTTCGAAAAATAAAAATTATTCAGCTTCTTTTCACTTTGGAGGGGATTATATCAAAATATATTTTACATAGCTTAAAACCGCAGTAATTTTCCCCGTAGTACTTTGCCTACGTGTTTCTTTCTCAATAATAATCCTAACAATAAGAGAAAATTGTTGCAAGTAGTAGCAATTACCCTGTCCGGTTTAGGTTTTACATTTATCATCTGCGGTTTTCCAGTAATGTACTCAGCCTTTTCCTTCATGGAAAGTGTCTGTGGAGTAAAATAGCAGCTTTCACTTATACCATTCCCATTTACTTCATTTGATCTCTATGGCAAGGGCCTCACACTAAAAGAGTTTTCCCAAATGGAAACCGTCGGAGAGTGCTCCCGCAGTTCTTTGCAACTCCTCTCACATTACAAGCGATGAAGCGCAGAATTCTAATAACCTTTTGTACGAACTTCATTTAGGAAATTTCCTAAAATTAGTTCTAATTTGTATTCGCGAGTAGATTTCTCACATAATGACAGGTTTGAATTAAAAGGAATAAAGTAATAACAAAACAAAATGTTTTCCTTCTCGAAAGATTTATACCCATAGAAAATTAACATCTATGGTATTCAAAAATATTATGATTATTCAAGGGTTGTCCCAGAAGTACCCGACCTACCAAAAAAAAAAGAGAAAAAACTCTTTATTTCTCAATATAGTCTCCTTTCAGCTTAGTACACTTTTCCCTGCGATTTCAATAGCATTGATACCCTGTTTATAGTGAGATCCATCGAACTCCACAAAATAGCCATTGACCGCAGACAGAAAGAGAAAGTAATCCGAGGGGACTAAAACTGTCGAATAAGGTGCAGGAGGAAGCAATTCGAACTTCAACTCATCAATTTTGGCCATCGCGATGTGTGAACTGGTGCATTGTTTTGATGAAACAACACTTTCTTTTTCGCCATCTGCGGTCGATTTTTTCTTGATTTCATCAATCAACGCTGTAATAAGTTTGCATATTTCCGTTTTGAAGACAATCAATAAAAATTATCCCACGCGTATCTCAAAAAACTGCCGCAAAAACCTTGCCAGCAGATGGTAGTGTCCTCGCCTTCCTTGGAGCCGATTCTTCTTTTGCAATAAATTGTTTTGACTATTTCTTCATATCAGATGTGAAATGATAGACCCATGTTTCATTCAATGTTATCAATCAATGCAAAACACGGCTTTATTGCTGTGAAACATCGCCAAACACTCGATTGAAAAATTCTCACGACGCTGATATTTTTTCTATTGGTAACTCAGTACAATAATGCACAAAAGTAACCGTTTGAACAGGGTACAATGAATAAATCCAAGTATGTACAGTTTCGAATATCTGTGGGCAAAATCGAGCATGATAAGGATCGAAGGGAATTCTACATAGTTAAGATTTAAATAGTACCTGACCTAACCAAAAGAAAAGAGAAAAAACTCTTTATGNCTTAAAACCGCAGTAATTTTCCCCGTAGTACTTTGCCTACGTGTTTCTTTCTCAATAATAATCCTAACAATAAGAGAAAATTGTTGCAAGTAGTAGCAATTACCCTGTCCGGTTTAGGTTTTACATTTATCATCTGCGGTTTTCCAGTAATGTACTCAGCCTTTTCCTTCATGGAAAGTGTCTGTGGAGTAAAATAGCAGCTTTCACTTATACCATTCCCATTTACTTCATTTGATCTCTATGGCAAGGGCCTCACACTAAAAGAGTTTTCCCAAATGGAAACCGTCGGAGAGTGCTCCCGCAGTTCTTTGCAACTCCTCTCACATTACAAGCGATGAAGCGCAGAATTCTAATAACCTTTTGTACGAACTTCATTTAGGAAATTTCCTAAAATTAGTTCTAATTTGTATTCGCGAGTAGATTTCTCACATAATGACAGGTTTGAATTAAAAGGAATAAAGTAATAACAAAACAAAATGTTTTCCTTCTCGAAAGATTTATACCCATAGAAAATTAACATTTTCTGCACCAGCGACGGGTTCATAATAAAAAGACAAGATAGCGACGAAGCAAAAGGAAACTATTCGTGGGAAAAAAACTCTCTTTTTTATACACCCCGGATCTTATTAGAACGTCCCTTCCTCGCAATTCTTCATATCCCTCCATTTACCATCCGTAGCCGGCGCGATTCATCACGCCCACGGCCTTAAAACTCACGCCATTGCCCATAGTGGGTCGTAAAATAAAACCGGAGGAAGGAATGGGGCCGAACGCGCACGTTGAGGGGAAGACGGAAGGGAAAGTGAAGGGAAACGGATAAGGAGTTGTGGGTGGGAAAGGGAAGGCCAGCGGTTTCTATGGCGATAAGGAGCTGGATGCAGCGGAAGGCCCGAGAGAAAGAAGTCATGAAGAAGGAGGAATTTCAGGATTTGATCGAAGGTGAACTATCGCTTGGAAGGAAGACTCCTCTAAGAGAGTGAAAGCGAACGGGTTCATAAATAATCTCCGCGCGTAATGGTTTTTTTCCTCCACTAGGAACGCTCTATCTCGCCGGTTGATTGGGGGGTTGTTTTTATGCGCGGTGAATGACGTTCACTGTAGGGATTGGTCCTTTTTTATATACATACGCATCCGAAAGTAATTTTGCGCCAGAGATGATGGAGCTCCGCACAAATTGGAATTCAATTGGGATTTCGGGGTTTTATTTCCGGTTTTACTCCGGAGTGAATGCTTTTAGCGGAATAAGTCTTCAAAGAAGTGAACGTAGGAGGTGGAAAATGAAACTTTGCAATTTTAGACAAAAGAGGATGAGAAATGGAGTAAAAAAGATTAGATTTTTAATTAGGATACAGCGCAGCTGGAAATGCTTGATTTGACGAAGTAATTAAAAAAGAGTAGACTAAGATCTTTGGTCCCATTTTAGACTTGATCGGTGCAAAACAAACCTTTACTTTTTGAACGTATGTAAAATTAAATCAAAGAAAACAAATTTTAGAGAAACTCTGAATTTATTACACAACATTATGGAACACAACAAGACATATCTAAATATGTAAGTTGAATTTATTGTTATTTAAAACGAGGTTTTCCAAAGTGCTTCTCTTTCCAAAACTGTACAGTTCGTGTATTAGAAATTCAGAGATAATACTTTCTGTGAATATAATAAGAGATTATATACGAAAAGGGTATACTTTTTCAAATACATAAAAACCGTACGAGATTGAAACACCTAAAAATGAAAAACCGCAGAAAATCACAATAGGAATGGTTACAGAGAATAAAAACAGAATGTTTGAGTTATAAATCAGTCTCCGTTTAGAAATTTTGACTTGATAAGTGAGATCCGAAATGTATAACTGAATTTTAAATCAAAATTAGGCAAACACTAAAAACTTTGCAGTTATCGAAAAAGAGGGATTTGGAGATTGAAAGATTAGTTTATTGAATATTTCAAACTTCCCTGATCGTAAAGGAAGGATAAGTCATAACAGGACTATAATTAAATAAAAATGCGACGAAATTGCCTTTTTCTTCTATGCTCTTTTACTATGCTACATCAATATTTAAAACATTACAACACTTTTCTCTAAATATAAAGTGATTTTCTTCCTTAACTAGCATGAAACTCGAGTGCTCCATCAAAGAACAAAAGTTTTCAATACGTAAAATTACACTAAAATACAGGCTTTTGGCTATAATCGAATTTCAAGGCACGTTAGTAGCATATAATTCTTGTTTCGATATTCATTATAAATTGATTTAGATAATTTTCGTAATCTAGAAACATAAAATACAATGCATTTAAATCCCCAAAACGGGGTTGTTGCTCAAATGGTAAATAATTTAGGCTTTTTTCCATCAATCAGTGGAGTGGTGGTTCAGAGCTGGTGGTTGAGTGACATCAAAGTGACTTACAGTTAAAACTAATGACAAACGCATAAAAATGATTTTCATGAAATCGATTTTCCGAATGAAATGTAGCTCGATAAACCGTGGGATATTGTACGCAGAGATTTACGTAAGAAGGACAAGACAAATTATGCAGAAAGTCGGTCCATGAAGTATCAGAAAGATCGGAAGCCCAAATAGTGGAATATATGGCCCTCAAAAGGAATGTCCCCATTTGGTGAATGTCAAGACGGAAGATGATATATTTTCAAAATCTTGAAGGATGAAATCGCAAAAGAAGATTCTTCTGAATACATCAAACCCGAGCGAGGGTTGGGAAAAGGACACGAAAAAGTTTCAAACTAATAATAAATCGCTTCAAAGTTTGGAGATTAAAATTTTTTCAGAAATCTAAGATGGATTATAGGTGACATGAATCTAAATAAATGTTACGTTTTCATATTGACCTTTATTCTACTGCTGAACAAATCGATAGAAGAGGAAAATAAATCGATTACAGACAAAGAATTGACCACACGAAAGCATAGATTCCAAAAACGTTTTCGCACGAAAGAAGATTTCTTTGACAAATGACAAATATTATATTAATGAACATTAATGTATTAACAGAATATATAATAATACTTTAATAATCAGCAGAATCCTAAAAATACAAATGGAAATATTATACTTTACTGAAGCAATACAAGTACTGATTCTTTTACTGTAACTCTTTGGAGGTAAAAGATTGAAAAAGGATAACACGGTGTTTACAGCCCGTGCCACACAGCGAAAGGCGGCTTGCAGGGTATTTATATAGATTTAGATAATAACTGACATAATTGACTTAGAGAATACACATATTCAATAACAGATCATTTGATTGTACTTCAGGAATTAGTGGTGTCCGTAAAATAACACGGATCTTCTAAACTACCTGCCAGTGATAGTAGGAAGATATTGCTTTTTTGCACTGCGCCTACGGCTGACCAAGAGAGGGTTTCGTGAATGTTCAGCATCCGAGCACCAAGTTTTAATGATGGTGGCTGATAGCAAATTGTATATATGTAAATAGGGGCCCTGGTAAACATTTGAACCCGGACCCATTTAGCAGATGGCCATCCCTGAGTGTTTAACTTCTTTTATAATACTTTTCATAAGTATTTCAGTTGAATATTAACGTAGAATTTTTAGCATAAATTGTTCTGCGAGCATGATTATCTACGCTGTTATAAATATATTAAATTGTTATTAATTCTGATGACGTCTAATTAGAGTGAAACGATTCTATTTTCTCGCATATTGCATCAGCAAAAGCTTGTTTCCAATTTGTTTGGAATTATGTGCTACTAAGAACTAGTAATGTGATATATTGCTCTATTAAAACTTCCCTACTACTCTCCAAACCATAGATAACATTAAAAATCCTGGATTTTTAATGTTAAATCTTAGGTAAATTAGCTTAAATTCTAATGGCGATTCAATATTATCTGTTAAACTTAGCTATATTTCTATAAGATTCCTCTGTTTTGTTATTTTCATTGCTCCATATATTTTTATTTCCAATCAACTTTCGAAAACACCAATTCTTCATTTGGGTAGTAGTCATTTTGCAAGTGCTTTGCGTTGCGAGCGTATAAGGTAGTCCCTTTCGTAAATAATACGGTGTTATCAAATCACCTTTGCAGAAAGACGTCTCGCAAAAACTTTAATTCCTATAAAGAGCATAGCATAATTCAAGCAAGTTCCTAAATGAATTAGCAATGATTTTAAAAATTACAAATGCAGATATAGTCTCAGAATATATTACCGGTAATGTTTTTGAGATCAGAACTTTTAGTATCGAGACAAGGAGACCGAATTATTAATACTAGGTATGTAAAATTAGCTGTAAAATAGATGAGGCGCAATCAAATTTTCGTATCTGCACATCTTGAGTATATAAATCTGCATAGTTCGTTTCAAAGCTATTAGATATCAGCATTAAGTAAGGTTAAATATGGTCACGTGACATTTTTACGTGTTTAAATATATATAATGACAAACACATAAATGCGCATCTGTTCACCTAAATATATTTGGCACAGTCATCTGAATCTCTCATTTTCTTCCAATGACAGTGGGATTTGGATCCTCGAGAATGAAACGGAGGAAGGCTTTAGAGACGAGACAATCAGCAAAACTTCTCCAAAGGGTAGGAAGGGAAGATAGGAAAGGGTATGACGGGAGGGAAAGGTTATCTTGACCGAAGACGGGGAGATGACAGTTCCGCTTTAAGGGAGAGAATGGCGCTTCACTTAGGAATTGGATGTGGGGAGAGGCGGGGTTTTGAAATGAAGCGGAAATGAATGTTTCAAGGGGAGGTTGCCATTAGAAAAGTCCCTTCTATAGACGCTCGTAGGCTCGCAAATTTGGTGATGTCCATGCGATTCATTGGCAAAGTCCTTATCGTTTTCATTCTTCTATGCCGCCAACGATGAGGCTTCAAGATGATAGCGTCATCATGGAGTTATCGACCAACAGGATTTCGAAGACAAACAGTCTTTGCTAAAGAAAATGTCGCTGACACTCTTATAGGCGGTGATTGCGGCTTTGTTACTTCGAATCGGGTATGATAACCTAAAAGCTTGAGCATTTTCGGTGAAAAGCAAAACAATTGAACCCTAACCGTCTTCAAGTTCTAAGCACTTTATACCATTAAATAAAAAGAATCACGCGAAAGCTGACAGTTAACAAACTTTTAGAAAAGAAAATGCACAAAAGTAATGTAATACCTCCACTTCTAATAAGACTATTGATTATATGCATACATAATTAAAGTTCATGTGTTTTACGTGTAATTCAGGATAGAAATTCATAAAAAATCATCGCCTATACTCTGATTGGCATCTTAT
Source organism: Ladona fulva (assembly GCA_000376725.2). Classification (NCBI taxonomy): domain Eukaryota; kingdom Metazoa; phylum Arthropoda; class Insecta; order Odonata; family Libellulidae; genus Ladona; species Ladona fulva. The sequence goes on from KZ308261.1 coordinate 741,571, forward strand.
CCCTGGACGTCAACATCAGCATTTTCACTACTTAAATTGTATGAATGGATCACAGCACAATGATGAATATTACTATATTGTATGGCTTAAAAAAGGAAATATTTCAACAGAAGTTCACTGGCTCTAACATCTAAACATTATTATCTCGTTCACATTCTAAATATCTTAATATTAATTAAGATACTTTTTTTTGTAATCCAGGAAACAAGCTCACTTCCTCATACTTTGTTTGTTTATTTACAGTACAACGACTGACATGTTATATACACTTCTCTCTTAATGATAATTAAAAATTAAACTATTAGATTGTACAACCTGAATCTCTTATAAATATGAAAAACATGTGTTAACAGAGTCTAAGTTTTACATACACACCGCTCAAGCGAAAACCGGTTAGATAATGAGCCTCTCCGTTGCTTATGAAAATGTCATCGTAAATCGCAAGGAGAAAGGTTTAAAAAATATTCACTAATAACGTAGCTTTGATTTGGATATTGTAAAATCTAGGCTGTAACTGTTTCCCTAGCTACTTCTACTATAGTCTATATTCTTGGAGAATCCTTCTATAAAAACCTGGATGATATGGTGAAGTAAAATGCGAAGATTTTATAACTGTTGCCACTAATTCGTTATCTCCTGGACTATCTACTGCTTGTACTCTACCAAAAGTATTCCTGATAACAAATAAACCCATTAATGACAAAAATCTTCCACGATAGCAGAATCTTCGGGAATTGACTTGAGGAAATTTTGGTCCAATTGAAAATATTATACTGAATGATATCCGATGAAAGAAAATGTGCTGATTCATAATTTGGTTTCTATTTTCCATTTAACAGTTACAGCAAAGGTAAAGGTTGAAATATTTTGGGCAACCGTTAAGCTCTACCGTTATCGCATGTCACAAAGTTACGACTGATTCTATCGTTTTAATTAATAATTACAGTTTTACAAACAGCGGAAAAACTTGAAATCTTATTCAATTCTTTCACTCAATCACTATACCATATAACTCCTGGTTAACTCCAGATTTTCTTTCCTCATAGTTTTATTACAAAAAAAGATCTATGTAGGAATTTCCATTTCAACAATTAGATGACTCAACAACAGGAAAATCAGAGTTATGTATGATTTAGAGATATAAAAAAATAGTCTCATAACGAGGAGATCCAAAAAGGTAATAATCAATAATTTGAAACCACCTAACTTTCAAGAACATTGAACACACTTTCCCCTTTGCCTCTTAAGATTAAGATTATCTAAATTGTTAATCGATAAAACGGCCGTATTTTCTGAAATTTATTTCATCCGAGATAAACTGAAATATTGTAACAAGTTTATTGTAAAATCGATGCATAAGTGATATTCATGGGGATAGGATAATGATGGGTACGATATCAACTGATTTTAAAGATGACCTTTAATACCTAATATAAAGAGACCTATTAAGATCCGAGGCCGACGGTTGAAAATAGGATATTGGGGAATTCTGTTAAAAATTTTATGATATGGGAATTGAAAGAAAGATCAGTCTTTATTTTACTTTAAAATCATATCTAAGATATTCTTTTTGTCGCATTGATAATATTGAAATAATGATTCAAAAGTGTGCAATGGGGATTTATTGATACTGATATTAAGCAAAATAACGATATTTTTTGTAATTTACATGTACATACTGACCCTAAAAGCAACCAGTGGTGTGTGGCAGAGTGTGTCAAAACACCTACATACGCATCTATTTTGCTCTAAGAGCTCCCCTCTGATATTCTGTAGGAAAAACTATTACTATTAACCAGAAGTTACTATTCATTTTGACAATTACTTATTGGTGACGCTATTTTGTCCTCTTTTGGAGTTTGTATACGTTGTTTACTGGAGAAACAAAATCAACTATCTCGTCAACGAGATTTGCGGTGATAAATTATTCGAATGCAATATTTAGTTACGTGTAATATCATTTATAGGATTAGCTTCATAATACGGTCTACCGCAGTTGTTCGCAATTGTTTACGCAAAATCCACATACATAAATGTAAACATATAATTATGTTATTAAAACTATGCATTATAAACTGAAAATCACGTTGTTCAGTAAACAAATGAAGTCAAATTTTTGCCAAAACAAGGATAACTTTAACGAAAGATTCCATTAGATTTTCGATATGTTGATAGAAACTCAATTGATATATTTATCCATTGAGCTTCTGAGATATGGAAGTTAATTTGCCAGATTTTGAGAAAATTACTGGTTAGAATCTTTAGCGGTTCACATTATAACCTTACATTAGGTTAATTTACATATCCTATGTATTTATGAATGCATTTATTTAGCGTGAAAATGTTTTCACATGGTTTAATCCTCAAATATTCACGGTCATAACAAATAACTATGATCGCCGATTAGTTATGCGTAAAATTAAGGAATATAATGTAATGTAATGTAATGTAATGTAATGTAATGTAATGTAATGTAATGTAATGTAATGTAATGTAATGTAATGTAATGTAATGTAATGTAATGTAATGTAATGTAATGTAATGTAATGTAATGTAATGTAATGTAATGTAATGTAATGTAATGTAATGTAATGTAATGTAATGTAATGTAATGTAATGTAATGTAATGTAATGTAATGTAATGTAATGTAATGTAATGTAATGTAATGTAATGTAATGTAATGTAATGTAATGTAATGTAATGTAATGTAATGTAATGTAATGTAATGTAATGTAATGTAATGTAATGTAATGTAATGTAATGTAATGTAATGTAATGTAATGTAATGTAATGTAATGTAATGTAATGTAATGTAATGTAATGTAATGTAATGTAATGTAATGTAATGTAATGTAATGTAATGTAATGTAATGTAATGTAATGTAATGTAATGTAATGTAATGTAATGTAATGTAATGTAATGTAATGTAATGTAATGTAATGTAATGTAATGTAATGTAATGTAATGTAATGTAATGTAATGTAATGTAATGTAATGTAATGTAATGTAATGTAATGTAATGTAATGTAATGTAATGTAATGTAATGTAATGTAATGTAATGTAATGTAATGTAATGTAATGTAATGTAATGTAATGTAATGTAATGTAATGTAATGTAATGTAATGTAATGTAATGTAATGTAATGTAATGTAATGTAATGTAATGTAATGTAATGTAATGTAATGTAATGTAATGTAATGTAATGTAATGTAATGTAATGTAATGTAATGTAATGTAATGTAATGTAATGTNCGGTAGTTCAGTGGTTAGAATACCTGCCCGGAAAGTGGGAGACCTGGGTTCGAGTCCCAGTCGTGTCGCTATTTTTCACACTTGTTATTCCTTTACAATGTTTTGTTCCGTCAGTATTCTTCAATTAAAAGACAATAATTTCTAAATGATACTACTTATATTAAAGAATATAAATATGTACCTTAGAAATTATCTGTTCCGTATTTTACCATTTACTCGTTAACTATCGAATGAGACGGATCAAACGGTTTCTAAGGTTAGGACGAATTTCCTAAGAAATAAGGTATTTTATCACCACATTGCCGCTAAAAATACAAATCAACTATACCTTATTGCCGATATTTTATAGGTTTCGGACCAGCAAAGGTATGCTCTTATTTTCAACTTGCATTTTTTAACCCCAAAATTGATTACTATTAGATGATGCCTGTAAATCAAATCGCAATGACCAGGATTAACAAAACATTTCTTTTCTCTTTTTTCTGAACGCTTTCACGTAATATCATCTGTGATCATTTAGTTACTCAAAACAAAACCTTGAAAAAGAAAGGTATTTAATAACGGTCGAAAGCAAAAAAATACAAATTATACAAATTCAAATCAACAATTAAGCCGCAGAATACATTATTAAAATAATTATCTATGTAATTATGAAATATAGACTATGTGATATTTATGTGGTATATATCATATGATTGAGACGCTTTACGTATCTATGTTTTACAATTAAACGATGGAAATAAATAGGTAATGAATTTAACGGAAGAGTTACATATATGTATTCAATTGGNAAGCACAACATCACATGAATGTCTGCTTTCCCTGAGAAATTAAAATCCTCCACAATTGAGGAAGAGAGTAGGAAATAAGGACCTGCACTTTTTTACGAAAGCCTACGGTTAGGGGGGTTTGATTGATAGGATGGGATATATCGCCTCTTGGCCCCCAAAGGCCCCGAAATTCTTTTCGCTGCGTCATTGAGACGAGAGATCGTTCATCCTTCCTTTCACAGCGACGGTTTAACTACGCCGCCTGTATCTTTCCTAGGCAAAGGACTGTGCGTAAAAGTTTACGGTTCGAAAACCATGGCAGCATGTCGGAGCGCAATGTATAGTTTAACCTTGAGAGTTGGGCGCCCTTAAATATTCCACGTCGAGAGAGCTTCTCGTGGATTGCTTAGGCGATGATGCAGCCATTCGGGCCTCCTTCGCCCTAAACTCCGTTCGATTAAATCTAAAACTCCTTATGCACGACCCACATTTACGATACGCAGGGTGCTTCCTTTCCCATAGGTTGTGGACGCCCAGCTTGCCTCATTTGGCAGGAATTTCCCTCCATTGCCGTCATCTATATTGGGATATAAATGAGTTCGGTATTTAAGGAGGGGAAAAAAGAGGGCATTGTGAAGGGGATTCCAGGGCATTTTGGGTCGATCTCCATGGAATTATTCCCATAAACCAATTCCCTCTGTGTTAGATAGAGTTGTTCATGAATATATTGGTTAAAACTTTCTCGTTGGCTTATTGAATCAAATACTGGTAATATCCATACTCACGAGCAGAGGGGTTCAAACTCCCCCCATGAGAACAAATCCAACAACAATTGGAAGATTGCCGGAGGAGGGCGTTTTTTAATTATTCCACAAAAGACACCCGTAGAGATTAGCATGGTACACATGTTAAAATTAATCAGTTTATAATTCATTACATTTGGGAGGAAATACGACTATTCCCGCCCCCGGATTGCAGGCAACGTAGTGTTTACTTGCATTGAACCCCCCCTGTGAACAAATCCTGGCTAGGTCCCTGCTCACGACAAATAATTCTTCAAAACAAGTGACTTGGCACTGGGCTATCAACGTACACCAAATGATGAAAAATTGGAATAATAAATTTGTTGGCATTTTTAATTAGTTAACTGCAACTAAGCTTCGCGGAGGTTCAAGTTAAAGACAAATTGATGGCTGGAGGCTGAGTTAAGCAAGAATTTTGATAAGGACCGCTCGACAGAAAACAATTTTCTGAGATTATCTGTTTCGGCTTTAACTTTGTGGTAGCTCTCCATGAGGAGAGATGAATAAACAGTAACGAGTAAAAGTTCATCATAATCTCGATATATAAATTTGACTAGTTACACATATCCAAGAAGGAAGAATAATAGAGACAATTGACATACTCATTAGCTGAATTTGCCGTGATTATTGACATGTGAACTTCATAGAGAAGAGCTTATGTCAGTTCCCCTACTCGTAAAACAAGGCTTTAATGAGCAGCATCCGAATTTGTCACTTTTGTTGATCTGTACACATATATCAAATAAACGAATCAAAGAAAGATCCTCCAAGAAGTCACAGAACCACAGTCGAGAATTCCAAGAACGCAAGAGAAAAAAGTTCCGAGTTAATTGAACTACATTGGCAAATTGAATTAATTGGTGCGCGGGAATGATTCCGCTAGTTGACGTGTTAAAAGATTTGACCTATGGAGATAAAAAAATTAATGAATCGTTGCAATTTGAGAGGGCTCCACCTATTTTCAAAATCCTCGGACGACTTCAGAAATGGCAATTTTCTTATAAAGCATATGTTCTTAAAATACAATATTGTCTTCTCTATAATCCTTGGGACACTAAAAGTCAAGAAACTCAAGCTTAATTTGATATTCTTTATCTACTTGTAAATATAAACATATTGTTGAAAATACCAGGTTTCTCCTTCAGTAATGGATGGCGTTCCACTGAGGGTTTTATAATTACGAAATGGATCCAAATAATGTCTCTGAATCAATTCACCGATTAATATTCTTTACAAAGGAATTAAATTATAGAAAAGCGTAACATGTCTTAGAATAATACACTTTGAAAGTCGGAGAAAAAAGAGATTGTTTTTCGACTACTTGAATTAATCTCAAGGTCTCAAGGCTGTAAACATGTATACGGTATCTTCATTACTTGATTGATAGCCCTTCCTTAATACTCAGATACTATTACAAGTGTAAATACGAATCGATATTTTCAGCCCTGGAAGTTTCCTCAAAACTTGTTTTATGATAATTAAAATTGACGCTGGTCTATTTTTAACATTCCGTCCCTTAGGTTTTCGTGGCTGCTTTTCTTGTTTTTTAATTTCACGATCTTCTTACCAAAGTATTTTCTGGTTTAATGTTTGCAGATCATGTCCGAGATAAAGGGTTCTAATATATGGAGTTGTGGAAGCCATAACTCGAAAATGTTCATGAACACTTCCAACTTTAAAATGGCTATAATTTAAGTACAACTTTAATTCGTTTGAGAGTTTTTCACCTATAAAAGACCAACATTATAAGCCTTTACGTAGATTAATCTCGAAATTTTCGAAATCGGTTTGTCATATCCATCCCTTTAACTGACAAGAAATTCAATTAATAAACAGTTTCGTAACTCGATTAATCCCTTAATCCTGCACGAGAGCTTAATTAACGAAACTCTTAATACGGAAAATGAAACCTCTTAAATATGGGCGAGGGAAAATTGTCATAAATCTCAATCAGCCTCGCTTACTGGTTATTAACGCTCTAGAACCGTTTTAATTTTCACGAAAACTCAAATTGAGTGCATTCGAAGTATCCAAATCTCCAATTTTTATTGCCCTTTGATGTTTGGGCTGCATCGAAGTATGATTTGGAATCCATCTATGTAACTTTCCAGGTTTATTACGCTTCGCATCATCATTTAGTAGGAATGAAAAGAAGCCTGTAAGTTAAAAATTCTTTAAAGGGTGCTAAATTCTCGATGGTACACGCAATATGAACTTAACTACCGGTAAACGTTTTAGTGTAGGGATAAACGGCGAAAGAAATATCGTCGTGACAATTTTATTCCATTTTCGGGATGCTTTACAACATCTGTCCTGGAAGTGGAATACCAGGGTTGGAATCCCAGTTACGTCGATACATTTCATTCCGATTAAGTTTTTGCGCTTTAGGCGCGCGTATACAGGCTACTAATGTTTTAGCTTATGCTCTTATCCTTGGAAATGTATCACGTGAATTGAAGTTTGAGGTTTTCTCAACGCCCCGGAATTATTTGAGCCCCACTATATCTATCCTATGTTCACGATGTCGAAAACGTTTTTTAAAGAAAGAAACATAAAAGATTACGGTGATATAACATATCTATTAACTTAGGTAATGACACCGTGTTTTTATAACCATGAATACTTATTAGCTGTGAGTGTCAAGATATTTATACGTGGTTGAAACTCACTTCTATTACTAAAAGAAATTTTCTATTCACTTTGTATGAAAATTGTCTGAAATAATCTTTAGGTTTACTGCTGATTCTGATTCAAATTAAAAATGAGGGTATACCTAAAGAACATTTTTAGTGATTTCCATACTCAGAATTTGAAATAAGAAAGACAACCTGAACATTTTGAAAAGAAATATTTACTTCGTTTGAAAATTAAATTTTAACCCTGTAATGATGATCGCACACTTCTAAAATTGTAATCGAACTATATATATAAATCACACCCATCTTTTTTTGTTTTACATCTAACAAAGCTGTTTCTCAGGTCTCTGGTCGTTTAGTTTTCTCTTAAATAACGTAAAATCACAAGGAAAGTTACTAGGGTATTATTTAGTAATGGATATCTCACGAGAGAGATACAAAGCGTGAGACCTTGGATGTCAAGCTATACGACCCTCGAACAAGAAATAATTTGACTCTTTGAGAATAAATATGACAACAAAAATATATTGATTAGTGCACAATTTAGGTTATCGTGGTCTTGTTCGTCAAAATCACCCATCTTTATTTTCCTTCCCGTATATAAACCATTTCGATATCTCTTTATCCCACTCGCTCCTTGTTTTGTAAACATTATTCCAATTGATATCCAAAGTTTAGTCCAAATTCCGACACTTTTGCCGAGATATAGGCGTAAAAATGATCGAATGGTACGTCCGCAACACGCGAACGAAAACCAGAGGTAGAAAACGCCTTAAGATTTCACGCAAACCGTTTTATCTCCAATCAAAAAATATAGCCTTCAATGGAGGCGTTCGAATTGCCCGCTTACCACAACATTTATCCCTAGCGGCCTATTTCACACATATACTAAGGCCTTCGTCCTGTCTAATAATTCTCGCCCTCATTCTGGCCTCTTCGTCCAAACACCATGAGACCCCCAACTCGTGACCCCTTTTCACCACGACCCCTTACTTTAAACGTCCCCCTCACTCTGTATTGGAAAACGGTGGTAAATAACCCCGGGGAATCATTTCATTCCATGCAGGGATGTCTCGGGATATAGACGGAAAACCACGGTCCGTTCCTGACATCTTATGTGTTGCGTCGCTGATATGAAGCCCTGAGACAGGATCACCAGCTGATATTCCGCCCCGATGCATACATCCTCCGTACAATGTAGATGAAGTTCATCGTGGTGGATATTAAAGTGAGGCGTTTCGTTATTTAAGGTAGCATCGATACGAGGTTGTCATTTCGCTGGAACTTTGAGTTAATTACGAGCAAAACATCTCATAAGTTACACTCTAAAAGACTGTTCTCTTTTCGCTGACTTTTGTTTAAATCAACACAGGACAATCCTCTCCCGGAAGAGATACAACGAACTCTCAATCTAACTTGTTCGCTTACAACGATCCCCTCAACTTGAATCGAAATTCTGAGTTCTTAAATGCTACATCCACTTCCATTGGCTTTTCCTGCTTCTAAGGTTTATCAATTGGTATTTTTTTACGACCAAAATGAGTTGAAAATCCTCAGAACCACACCCAGTTAAGGTAAGTGATAAGGGTTACTCAACGCACAACTTTTGTTTTGGCCTTTTAACTTATTGAAAATTAACTACAGAAGTAAAACTATTATTCATAAATTGCTTCCTTAATCGAGCGATATAAACGTAGGATGTGTTATCGCTTTAAATATTGAAGATAATGTCACGTTACTTAAAATATTTATCAGAAAAATTAGTTTTTTAAAATTGTTCAGGGAAGAAAATCAGATATACTCAGACAATGTTTTAATAAAAATTTGCGTTAGATTCCTTACCTAAAGTTTATGAACTTCAAACGAAGTAAGGGCTCAGACTTCAGAGTTTTTTCATTCACACATGGTTTTCAGAATTTTTTCTCAAAAGAGGATCTCAAGTAAAAGAAGTTAATTCATTTCATTGTGAATACATTAATAAAACTACGGTCCTAAATTGGAAAAGCTTTCCCTTAGCACTAATAGAATATCTTGCCGAGCTCCATTTTATTCTTTGATATCATCTCTCAAAATGAAGAGAGTGTCATTTAAATAAAACTCATCGAGGGAATGAAAATGGCATGTAACTGTTAACTGAAGACAAACAGAGATGAGCAGACGAAGCTAGTGGATGCATCCGACAAAAGACCGCAACTGCAAGAGTTGCGATCGGAACTAAAAATCGCTTTGCGGTGAGGGATGAGGCCGATCGCGAGTACTGTTTGAGAAACGTCTGTATTGGGAGACCGTGGCGAATAACCCGCGGGAGATCCTTTCAGTCTGTAGGAGAAGGCAAAAATCACAAGTGTCGAGGAAACCTCAACTCTTTCCCTTCACCGTATATATTCTAGCATCTAAGAGCAATGTTCCAGCTATTTATCTCCCACCGTACAAATCCATTCTTTCCCCATGACCTCTCACCTATCCTTTGCAACTCTCAATGGTCGGCTGGAGTGTCCTCCCTAGACCTCTATCAATTTCACCCACTACTCATTGAGCACTTCAGTAGTCTGGCACCGTTACAACTTCCGGCTCCCTCGCCGAGGACTGAATCACCGCTCACCGTGATTATTTATTGCTAGTAAATTTTCTTTTACTTCTCCATTACCGATTTCCACAATATCTCGCCCTGTTATACATGAGAACTAAAATTGCATGTGTTGTTATGTAAGTTATTAATTGCCGTGCATAGATAATAATATGTATATAAATAAAATTATAACGAGAGAATGGAAGTGATTCGTATATATTTGAGTCTGATGAATAATTAAGTACAGCTTGTAAATACGGGTATTTTTAAATATTGAAGCACTTTTTTACAAAAACTTATCCTTTGGGAAGCTTATTCACAGATGCAGGGAAGCATTGCTTAAATTTTCCTAACTCATTAAAACTTTTGATGATTTCATAATAAATCTTGATAAGTTTCGATAATAGTTTTAAATATGTCTGATTTTTCAGATTTTCGTCAAGTATGAAATTCAAAGTCAGTTTTCACTCATGAAAGTCCTCGATTTTCATTCTTCCATGGTTTTTGCATTTAACTAACACTTAATGTAAAGGACGAATAAGAATTTACGACTTTATCAATCTTCAGGCGAAACTGGGACTAATTAGGCCTGCCTTACATCCATTAAATTACTTAGGGAGATATAGGGATCAATAAAGCTATTAAAAATGGTTAATATAAAATATATAGGTTGTATTTCTGTTTGATAGGTTGTTTTCGTTTATTTTAGCTATCATTTGTGATGAAATTTCCAATTATGGTTTATATATTGTATTGTTCATTTCGGCTAATTA
>KZ308261.1:761850-828260 GCA_000376725.2 Ladona fulva
GGTAGTTCAGTGGTTAGAATACCTGCCCGGAAAGTGGGAGACCTGGGTTCGAGTCCCAGTCGTGTCGCTATTTTTCACACTTGTTATTCCTTTACAATGTTTTGTTCCGTCAGTATTCTTCAATTAAAAGACAATAATTTCTAAATGATACTACTTATATTAAAGAATATAAATATGTACCTTAGAAATTATCTGTTCCGTATTTTACCATTTACTCGTTAACTATCGAATGAGACGGATCAAACGGTTTCTAAGGTTAGGACGAATTTCCTTAGAAATAAGGTATTTTATCACCACATTGCCGCTAAAAATACAAATCAACTATACCTTATTGCCGATATTTTATAGGTTTCGGACCAGCAAAGGTATGCTCTTATTTTCAACTTGCATTTTTTAACCCCAAAATTGATTACTATTAGATGATGCCTGTAAATCAAATCGCAATGACCAGGATTAACAAAACATTTCTTTTCTCTTTTTTCTGAACGCTTTCACGTAATATCATCTGTGATCATTTAGTTACTCAAAATAAAACCTTGAAAAAGAAAGGTATTTAATAACGGTCGAAAGCAAAAAAATACAAATTCAAATCAACAATTAAGCCGCAGAACACATTATTAAAATAATTATCTATGTAATTATGAAATATAGACTATGTGATATTTATGTGGTATATATCATATGATTGAGACGCTTTACGTATCTATGTTTTACAATTAAACGATGGAAATAAATAGGTAATGAATTTAACGGAAGAGTTACATATATGTATTCAATTGGAATGTAATCAAAGGATATATTTACTTGAATAAGTTTTTTGGTGAAAGATACTACAAATGATGAAGACGCTTCTGTGAATCACAAACTCTCGCCTGAATGCGACTCTCTTTTAGGTAATTTGATTTCAAGCGCAGGCGACATTTTATTCATCTCCAACATCAGCCTACTTCTCCAACTAGAAAACGATGCTAGGAAGTGCAAGGAAGATAAAATGTCGATGGCAGTTTAAAACGCTTTCATCTAACACACTCTCGTTCATCACACGCGCAAGCTTACACGTACACAAGCCTTCTTCATGATTAAACTCTATCCCTTGCCAACTCCCTCACGCGGGTGGGCTTAAAGTTGTTTTCCACACCCATGAGCCCTGCATCCCTAATGTTTCTTAGCGAAATGGAATAGGGGTCGCACAAGGATGCCACTTTTTCACTCAAGCTTCTAACTTTCCTTATTCCACTCCTACACATCTTCTTCCTTTACAATTAAATGGAAAGATATAAACGTGCACCTTCCTCAACACGGTATCCTCGTGCGGATTACATTTCCTCTACTTAACATCCTTTTCTTTACTCAGAGATATTTACCCCTTCCTACCTGCCTATCCTTCAACACTTTGCCTCATATATTCTTCAGCCTTTTGCCGTTTTCTTGTGTATGCCCCCAATAATCTTGTTAATGCTACGACATACTACTATGTGTTCATTACAAACATTATCACGAAACTTTAATCTCTAAAATAAATTAAAATAGTTAAAATTGATCGCGTCGTCCTCAATTTGAAGAACCCAAGAAAGAACAATTTCAAACGCACTGATATTAAAATATAGTAAAACATAAGACCCGAGCTTCAGTGTCAAAGCATCATATTCAGGCCTGATTTTTGTATAAATTCAATTTCTTTACTTGAGTAGGCACTCTGTTTCTACCGATTTTCACTCAGTTTAAAAAAATATCATTCGGAGTGACATAGTCTTCCAAAATCACTGATAACTTTGAATTGGCATACCAGATAAGTGTATTTTTTCTATACTCTTTCCATTGCCATAAGCTTTTTCAATTACCGCGACTTCAAAATGTTACTTCGGCTACTCGAAAATTATTCAATTCTCATATTATAAGAAATTTAAAAAAAATCCCCTCCCCTTTTTCCTAAATGTAAAAAAATTGACTGAAATTTCGAATAGTTTCTGTAGAGAACACAATATACTGGGTTAAAAGGTTCAACCTGAATCGTAGACGATTAATAAATCAAAATTATTTGATTACAGGAATAACTTTAATCGTCATGGTTTGACACTGTTACACCTAAACTTCTGAACAAGAAATGGATAATTTTCGGTATCCTCCGGCGAGGCTTACCGATGATACAGTTAATTAGGCCAACTAAACATCCTCTCAATACATGAATGGACTTATTTGTTTAATCACAATAATCCGTTAGCAAAAAGTGCTTCTATACCTCTACTCACTGGAGATATACTAGGTCCAAGTACTGTGAATCCAATTCTGCTCTATTGATTATCATGGGCCCCAGGTAATGGAAACGTATTAAGTTATCCGAATGAGAAATCGCTAAGCTGTTTCGCTTCTAGTGTAGTATGATGTGAGGTAAAATTTGGTAATTATGACGGCATTTTAAACTGAAACATAAAAAAGTAACTCTAAAATTATACGTACTCTTGCTTGGTTTTTCTGTACATATTTTACAAAAGAGGAAGATAGAGTCACTCTTTTTGATTGTAATAGTCGTTACTATTATTAAACATAAAACACATTCTGTTGATCCTTTGTCTATGTTCGTAGCATTAATATAAGTTTTTCTCATAATTATATCGTTTTTATATACAAATAAAAGATATTTTATGCAGTTTTTACATCCCATCAATCAATAAAATCACATTGCAGATCATTTCAGGTGGACAAAAGAGAACACATAAGACGAATAGATTACGTAAATAACAGCAACTGAATTTATTCATGACATTATTTATTTCATGAGATTCCACGAAACACTTCACAGAATATTAAGGTGTATTAACGCCTTTATTAAGGCGAGAGTAATACTATCAGGTTTCTTTTTCCATCTAATCTGCCGTAAGTGATATTATTAAAGACATAAAAATTATAAATAATACCTTAGGAAAAAAATTCGCAGGAGGAAAACACCCAAAAGGAAGGGGAGTATGAAAAATATACGCAAACCTACTTATGTTTCAAGCTAAAATATGTGATGATAGATCCAAAAAATCAAATTAATACGTTAAATCCAAGAGAAAATTATCTGATGTTATCTTTCGCACGGAAGGAATATAAGGAAGCTGCTGGATTTACAAATGCTAACACGATATATTGAAGATCCGACACACATTCAGCTCAACTGCGTGAACCATAAAAAAATCCCGGCTTATCTCCCGCATCTATCCCCTTTCCTCTTGCTAGGATTTCATCTATATGTATATGGAGGCATACGTCTCCTCGAGACCCACGACCTACTTATCGCCTCTTCGATCTGCGGTTACGATTGGTGTGCCCTTAACTGCCGCCGGATTGTTAAGGAGACCTCCTCCAACTTCCGCGCTTTTTCTTAGGGAAGCGCCTCCTCAATCTTCTGAAACCGTCTCCACGGGTCCGCAAGACTAAAACCTTCTCCTCCCCTGCGTTTTAACCCAGGCTTTAAATCTTTCCGCTTGCACTCCCCTTCTTCCTTCAATCCTTCGCAAATCCCGGACTATTTTGCGCAGCTATTTCCTCGATCTGCTCAGGAACTCCTACAAATTGCGTCCAACAGAAAAGACACTTTACGTCCAAGGCGCCAAAGAGTACCGCGATAGAAGAAATGTGAATACCAAGGTAAAGTAGCATGTGCATATTTTCTTTTGGCAAATTCAGATGACGCACAAAATCTAATTAACGCAATTCTCTACATTATCCGACGTCTAAGCCCCAAATCAAATAATTTGTAAAACGTTCGTGTTTTTCTGTAGTTCAATAAAACCAATAACCGGAATTACATAAAGATATGAATAATTCCAATTTTGATGGTGGAAGGCATTATATGGTGGAGAATAATCATCAAAGAAAGTAAATTCGTGTTTTTTGACAAGATAATTAATATACGACTGGTTTCACAGCACGTCAGATACTGAAAAATATAAGTTCAAGAATAGATAGTATTTTTTTTCTTTTTCTTTACCTGAAGTTGTAAGCACGCTTGTGAATAGTGGTGTACGGAGATAAATTGAATATGTGGAAAAATACTACTTATCTCTCTCTTTGAATTCCAATTTCCTTACCAATAAACACTTCGAGAAGCGAAAAAAATAAACTAGCAAGAAATCCCCTTTAAATTTACGTCGAATAATTGGCCAGTGATATTTATTATGGACACAATGCATCTAATAAATTTTGAGTATTCTAATCGGTAACTTGTTAGACGGCACACATTTCATTTTGGAGTTAATTAGAAAAGAGGTATCGTTGAATTTGAGACCTCGGTTTCAATACTCACTCAATACATTTCAGAAAAGAATAATTTCAAGAGAAAAGACAGATAAAAAAGATTGGTTTGGGAAATGGAACACACATAAAGGTTTAAGATCTATTCCCCTAAATTCACGGTCTCCAGAATATAAAACCCATGAGCTATAAAAGATGAGCTTGCGAGAATACGATATGAGGCAGTAACGTCTGCTAGCCCTTGGACAAAACCCTAGCTTGGACCTCGAGATATGGAGAGCGTAGATTAGAACTGCTATGTTAGGGAACAATAACGACTAGAATCGAAGGTTTCAGATAAGACAGCTATGGTTGAAATATGTAGTGATATTCATGGTATTTTTATTGATTTCGTTTAATCTCGTTCTTTGTAGCTCAATCAGAAAATTAAGGCAGAACTTCCGATTCCAGATTCTAAAATTGGTAACTTCTAGTAATACTATATACTCCATTTATGAATGCAGCTCAAAGTTTTCTAATTAATGTACACAGCGGATATCGATGCACAATATAATCTCGCCTGATTTGACGTGCGCAAAGTTCACTGCGAAATCTAACCCTGGGGAGGACATGTTAACATGGGACTCGTTATGACGTTGTTGGCATTGATCTCAAGCGATGGGGGAACGCGGGAGATTGTCCGAACTGACGCGACACGGTTTCGAACACGTCAGGTCATAATCCGGATTTTCGTGAGTTTTGTAGGCATAATTACAGCGATCTGAGAAGTGCACGCCTCGTCAGCTGACGTGTTAACACAGTTTCCTATTGCCGGCGGGTCGTGGAACTACGCGTGAATGGATCACACGGATTACTGTACATCCTGCTCAAATGTTGCATCACTCCGGAAAAAGTCACTTTAGCATGAGCAGAAGAGAGTTATTTTTCGATCTTTTCAGTGAACTGTGTCCATTGTACGTACGTGTGTGTATTACTAGGGATTTTCCTAAAAAAATTACATAAGATGATTCGCAGAGAGCATGTTCACTGCCGAGTAATAATCCGCTATGTTTCTGATTTCGTTTTCCATTGGCTAACATTCCATGAACCGCGTATGAATAAAAAAGATGATTAAGCCTTTCAAACAGTTCAAACCATTATGAAGACAAGCAATTACATAGTTAATAATACTAATGATACGGGTCCTCCCAATAGCCATATGGGTTACTCATTAATTTCATCTACATCTACATAAGTACCCTGCAAGCCACCTTTCGGTGTGCGACAGGGGATAACTTCGAAGAAAGCGGTTCCAGGTTCTATTCCCGGTGGGGGCTCACGTATGAAATGACCCTAGCTGTTGGAGAACTTTTAAAAGGTACTACTACATCATTAATAATCACTTCAAGCAATACAAAATTAATACAAAATTGATCGAAAATTAATTTTTCGAGGGCTTACAGGATGAGATATAAAATATACGCTTGAGCAGCGCATTAATTTCAGTCCGATTAAATTGGAAGATAGTAGAAGCTTAAGGCCGAAAATATTAAATTGTGAACGCAGAAAGGATTTTTTTTATCAACATTTGATGTAGATAGTTAGGCCGCATTCAATTTAATTGGGAACAAAGCTGGAATCATGCATTTACACATAAAAAGGATGAATAGTAAGGTACAACCACATAATACGGATACTAATACAAATAAAAGAATGAATAAAATATAAAATAGTATAGAGTAAATAAAATATAACTAAATAATATTTTGTGAATTACAACGGTAACCTTCGTTTGGAAGAGCTAGTTCCTTTCTGTGGAATTCTTTATCTCTTGCCCTCAGGATTCCTTTTAGCATTTACTCTGACTGTACGAAGTACACCTCCCGGGGTATCCGAATATTTTCCAAATTGAGAAATTATGCTGGGAAGTGAAGAGATAGGGATAGGAAAGGTATAAGTCGGTGGAAAAATGCAAAGGTCCTAAATTTTAAGAGGATACACCACATCGCAAACTCCTGTAGGCGCGACTGGATGACCGAGATTTTATGGGGTTTCTGGAGCTATTTTGAGTCCTTTCACGTACGCGAGAGCGAACAAGGCCAGTAACAATTTTTAAAGCCCTTGTCAAACGTACCGAAAGCGTGATCAATTGCCCGTCCTTCACGCAGCTGACAGCATAACACTGATACGTGCATCACACTGAGTTTCACTAATCTATGCACCCAAAGGGTGAAGAGGTAAACAAACACGTGACGACGGAAGCTCATTGCAGTTTTTGACGGAAGGATTTCTGCAGTTCGTGTCGTTCGCGGTATACCAGTCTTTTGCGATGAACAATAATATGTAATGAAGAGATGGAAAAGGCGTAAAATTCGAATAGAAAATATTTCTAATAACTCACAACTCGAAATTGTTAGAGATACCTATAAACCGTCAAGTATCGTTGAGGACTGTACGTATTAAAGGGTTAAATGGAAGATGGGACTCTTTAGTCCAAATTTCGCCCTATAAAGACGTTTATTATTATTATTATAGATAAATATAAAGCTGTAAGCTATAGATCCCTAACTTCAGATTGAACTCATGACCGTGATACATTATTCCTTTGGCTCTTTATAAAAACTAAACATCAACGTTGATAACTATGTTTTAGTTGGCATTTATAAAAAAGGATAACTATTTATCTACAAGTGAATTCCTTATAAATTAATTACGCATAATAATGATGGATTTAGTCCTCATTAGGCATACTCAAAAATTATTCCGTAATTTGTTTCATTCCGAAAATAAATGTGATTTACGATTTATGGGTGAATTGTTCGCGATAATAAATTACCGTAATCCAATTAAGCGCAAAAACATGAACAGAAAGACATAAAAAATCAGAAAGACCTCATCATGAAAACATACATGGCAAAGCTTCGCAAAATACGGAGAAAAGCTTATAGACAATACGATAAAAGTACTACATACGTTAGATGTACAACATCACAACGTTATTTACATTAGGAATACTTCAGTTTAAGGTTTATTAACATGTTTACAAGCTTAAAACGTGAATATAAATTCTTAGTAACTTCCCATTGTTATCAGAATGAAAGGAAAACGCTCGTCTTTCATTTGCCTCCGTTAAACCATTGCATCTATTGCTGTAAATAAAGTAAAAACAAGTGACTACTGGTTGCACGAATCATTAAAGTTTGATTGCAACGCTAGTGGAATAGGTTTCGGTGAATTTCGAGCTAATTTAATTGATAGGAACACCAGAGCACGCCGAAATATCCGTAATGACCTAAATTCAAAAGTAAATAACCACGATAAAAGCCTATGATATAGTAAACGTAGATGAATAACGAATTCAATTTTGAATGATAAGTAAAGTACGGAAAATCAACCAAAACAATCAGGTATGCAGACAAGTAAAAATGTTGAGAATTAGCCATTGAGAATCGCATATTCATATAAAAACATATAAATAAATGAAGGACTGTACAAAGTTGCTCAAAACATTTAGGAGAATTTAGTTTTGTCGTCATGTTTAGGCGTAAAATTTAATCTGAGAGTTCTCTATTATGTAATGGGATTATCCTTGGATTCGTGACCTAATTTGATTGAATGCTATAAAAAATACGCGCTGCAGCTCTCCAATGTATGGACGAGAATCGATGCATTTTATTTGGGAAAACAAGCGGGATGGATAGATATGTGAAAGATTAACGGAAACCACAGCGGCATGAAGGTTACTGATATGTCTTGACGTCTTGTCTGATAGGCCACGTTAATATTTGTGACTCAACTACGGTCATCACATGAACATTTTCAATCAATAACCTCGAAAATAACATAGAAAATTCCCGAAATTTAACCAAAATATTCTACTAACGAAGAATTGAAGGAACATGGTCATGGGTACCCGGTGGAAAACGGTGATGCAGGTCTCAAAATTTTAACTCAGCGGAGTTTAAGGTCCCGGGTTCGAGAGAGCGTTATAAACTATAGTATTATGCAGTGTTAAGATGAAAAATAATATCACATCCAAAGCACAGTGTTACTCAAATGAAGACAATATAAATTAAATAATACATACATTCCGTAAAAAGTTCAATTGCATACACAGTCGTAAAAGCAGACAGAATTGAAGTGACAGTGAGTTAGAAAGAACTTTTAAATTGTAATTATTATGACTAATTCACAAACATTCAATCATCAATC
Source organism: Ladona fulva (assembly GCA_000376725.2). Classification (NCBI taxonomy): domain Eukaryota; kingdom Metazoa; phylum Arthropoda; class Insecta; order Odonata; family Libellulidae; genus Ladona; species Ladona fulva. Next base: position 770,278 of record KZ308261.1, read on the forward strand.
AACGAAATCAATTGCGAAAAATTCACTTAGGAAAATGTATATGCTCTCCCCATGTGATACGCATACTTTCAAGTGAAAAGTGACACCAACATTTACTGGACGCAATTAAATTACTGAAACGTAACTGATGATTCAATATGAAGTATATTTGTCATTGATATCGAAATGTATGCTTCAAATGCATCTATGGAGACGTTTTCAGTCGATATGAAACTGATACAATTTCTTAAAATACAAATTCATACAAGTTAAAACTATTCTAACCTTTAACTCGGGTTCAACATTACTGTTAAAGTACTCAAACAACGAAGGTCATTTCACATATAGAGGCCCCGAATAACCCAGGATAGCTTCCACCAAAGGCGAGCCTGCTACCATTTTAGCCATTCCGAAGCCTTAGTTATCTCCAAATTATAAGAAAACAAGTACGTTTCATTTGCAATTCTTTAATTTTAATTTTTTCAAGGGACCCATCGTAGAAAATTCATTGATTTTGCTATGTCAAAACCATAATCGCATAAAATATTATTGGAATGGACGCAAAACTGAAAGAGAAAAAGTCTGCTGTTGCCGGAAATCGAACCCGGGTCTCCTACTTCCTAGTAGAATGCTCTGACCTCTAAGGTACCATGGCAGAACGACCTATTTTTCCTTGGGCTATGATGGGATACGCTGTGCTACGGAGAATCCATGTTGCGGTTGCTTAGAGGCTAAAGCATCCGCCCGAGAAGTGGGAAACTCGGGTTCGATTCATTCTTTACTTTTTTCTTTCATTTTTCATCTAAAATCACGCATGTAAACTATGCGTTTTTCGTTGCTTATCATTGGACTGTACTAATCATGAACGTGATAAATCATTCCGAAACTGTCATTGTTCTGAAAATATTTATGATGACCACCAACCAAATTTAGCCACAAGATATACATTCTGATTTATCTTTTCCATCCTTATCTCTTAGTTATCACCGAAGAGAGTCGCATTAGCGTCTCTCTTTCTCTTTCACGTGCTTCTATCACTGAGATAAGCGAGACTGTAGGATTTACAGCTTCATTTAAAAACACATTATGATTCCCCATGCTGGTCACAGGCGCGGATGGAGCATAAGGATGGTAACCTTATCTTGTAAAACAAAATTACATCCCGAAAGTATCGAGAGGACAGTTCAGATATATTAAATGATAGTGATGACAGCGATAGATAGCGTAAAAGGTTATGAATATAGGATGCATGAAATATTTGACAAGGTGTGACAACCAAGAACATGTGTAAGAAGTGTCACACAGCAGATCGAAAAAATGAAAAAGGAAGGACGTTATGGTATGAAAGTAGCTTTCTTCTCTAATTTGAAAACTTAATTATTCAGGGTGTCTACAAAATCATCGTCCGATTACAATACGCTGTATTTTAATGAAACAGTAATGTACAAACATAATTCAAAATGAAATACACCTAAAAAATATTCAAGTTTTTTTTAAGATTGTTACTTATGCTCAATGTGTCCCCATCCGGCCGCATGTCACTCATCAACACGGTTGTAGAATTCCTGACACACTGAAGTTATCATATCTTGTGTATATATCCTTTTCCATAGGGTAATTGAAGTTACTATCTGTACGATAGCTGACGTTGTCAAGGGGATTATGACAAATATATAGCAGCCTAAACTCATCAAGACACCCATATACGATCAAACATACAATTAATGCATTTGATACATAAGCTATCATTCAGTAATTTTTATTCTCAAATTATGTTTACCACTACTTAAGTGATGACTGACTCAGAAATGTTTTGCGAAGATCACTTTATGTCTCTCTTACTGACAAAAGCTGTGAACGTATATTAAAATAAGTTCTCCATCAAATACTTTAAGTTACGCTTTATTCCAAGAAATATAATATAGGGACACACAAAATGGATACACAAAGAAATAGAAATTCAGGGGACTGAAATAAACTATACTTTTGGAATCCAAAATTTGGATTCTGAAAAAATAAGCGATTCGATCGATATAGGTTTTCGTAGGGAAAGAGAGAATTTACAACCTCTATAGTACATGATGCAATGAAATTAGAGTAGTTCTGACTTTCAGTTCTCAATGAATTTCTTTTCAATGAGGCCACGTAGATATTTTCGTGAGCATGGAGATGCGTGCGTTCTCATTGAGCAAAACAAGGTCAATGGATAGAGATCGATACAGTATTTTTTAACATCCTGTGACGTAATTCGAAACGCAAGTTCCTCCATTTAAGCTTACCTGAACTCATCGTACCTTATGCAACAATCATAATGCAAGTTTATCCATATATACAAGTTTATACGTACAATCCAATTTCACAAATCTGTTACTTGGTGAGATATGATTTCCTTGAGCAGCTGAATTGTGCTTTGTAGAAGATATAAGTGGAAAGGATGCGATTTAGAAGAGCATTGAAATGTATTATGCCTTAGATACGAATATTTACTTTGAAAAGAATCAATTTTTAACGGAAACGCAGAATAAAATTATGTGGCACGAAATCTGTAGAAAGGCAGTTGCTGGTGGCTAGTTTCAGTTTATTTGATACGCATTAATTTCAAATTAAAGTAATTGAATTACGAATAATTAATCACATGGATAATAAATATAAATAACTGATAAAATAAAATGAAAACAGATAACATCGCTGGAAATTTACACAGTAGAAATACAAAATACATATTCGCCAGTCTTATTTTCAAACTAAAGAAACAAACAAACTTATTTTAACGTCATGTAAGAGTATATACAACCTTCATTTACACAGAAATATAAATTTATTATGCTCTCATGTTGAAAATGGTTTATAAGACGCGCTATGGCGCTGTAATTATAGAGGAATTACGTACTGACAAACTTCAGTTCGTTATGGCTTTCTACCACAAAGTCTTGCCAGAGTCTATTGAGAGAAATTACGTAAGCCACGTATTTATTTGTTATTCGAATATGTACTAATTAAATGTTATAAAAGAAACTTTAGTAATATTCGCCCAACCATTGCTTATCTGTTGATTCTAAATGATCCTTCAGAACTTAACGCTAAGCATTAAAACAGAAAAAGTTTATGAAGCACAGTTTGCTGTCGTAAAGCAATTCCAAAGATATCAAAATAGAAATATAATTGCGTGGTCAGCTGGAACGGATCAAGATTTTCTCCTTTTTCCCCTTTTATTATCCTCGCAATTAAAACTTCGGCACGACAGGTCTGGCTTATGATCGAATTCAACAAGTTATCGTATTTTCGAAACTTAGCAACTCGAGGCTTTAACATGCCTTATAGCAGCGAAAAGATAGGTAAGGATCGAGAAAATTGTTTCCTAATGGAAATTGCTCGAAGTCCGATTTGCTCCGATTGAGATTCTTCGCGTAATAAGTCTTAAGAAGATTGTGTTTGAGATACCTGGATGCCAGAATGTACCTCTGTAACTCATTACCTGCTTTTTAAATGAATCATTAACCCAACAGATAAAAGTAGGATTTGTTTCGTCGGTAAAAATTCCGTAAGTGAAGATTACACGAGGTAAAATCCCAGGTTATGGGAAACAACCACTCTAAAATGGGGTGGAACATCCGTGATAATACCAAGAGAGTATACGAAGATATTGCTGATAAATTGCCTTGAGGCGATGCTCTAACTCAGTCACACTTAATCAGCGAAATAAATTAATCGCCAGATGCATAAAATTAAGTACTGAAATAAGTAATAAAGTATTCAAACAATTATTACCTTATTATCTGGTAAATAAAGCGCAAATACAAGCTGACGATAATGAAATAAATTATTTTTTTACTCCACCAACGTCTAGACAGCCCATATTTAAAAAAATAACGTAATAACTTCACCATGAAAACCTTTAAAAATATTTTACTTTTTTTATTCAAAGAAGAGTGTAATTAATCGTAATAATATCGCAATACCTGAGCAGATGAACAAGAAAACAAACATGTTTTATTCAAGGTAACTAAGGGTCTTCAACAGCATTTTTATTGCCCTTTGTATCTATAGCTTCCATTGCATTTCTTGTGCTGAAATTTTTATCACGTTTCAACCTTTCGTGTTGAAAACTAGTTATCTACCAGATTATGCAGCAACAAAATAAATCACTTGTACGCCCATAACAGTCTCCTTATCCGAAACTGGCGTTTATCGTCAATGAAACTTCTCTATTCATGTCATTACGAAACGAGGCACGATAGAGTAATTTCACGGCAGAATCGCCCATCTATTTTACTTATATTTCCGCAATTTAATCCTTCCTTGCAGCGAAAGCATTATTTCTAGGACCTTCCACGATTTAATAAGCGATACTAGGAGATTTTCCACACCCAAAATCCCCGGAGAATTAAGTAAACAATACAAGGAGATGCTTCACAGCCTAGAAGTGGGAACTCATTTCAGGCACGTAATAGCCATTCCTTACCGCATCTTTTTCTTCCTAGAACCTCATCCCCTCAGCTCGAAAATAATGGGCGCCCTCCATTGTCTATCCCCAGCTCCATTCGGATTCTGGGCGTTAAACCAAGCGGGAGATTATTCGAGTCGTGATCACGGGGACAATCTCATTTCGGACCGCCTAGCAGCACTCGTTTCCCGCAAACGACGCCTTGATTCAATCTCCTCAGAATGACGGTTCATCGATCAGAGACTGCGTGTTCCACGGACCTAAAAACCTCACCCCGCGTATCCCCTCAACTACTGTGCCGACGCCACCTACTCCAAGGTCGCAGAGATGCCGTTTGACCTTTCGGAGATTTCTCGCGGCATCGAAATGGTCATAAAGTGGCATTTTACTGTCCCCTTCATTCCGGGTGGGGAACGGTCGAGGTTTCCTTTTTGTCGAAATGGAGATGACTGTGAACGTGACGGGAGCGCGAGAGCTATTAGCGTGAAGGCGCCTGAAAGAGATCTGCACCGATCTGGGGAGAAATGAGTGTATCTTGATGGTGCGGGGACGTAATGTATTCCTTTCCTTCCATAGCATGAATGGGTGGCGATAAGGTCTTGCTTAGGGTGCGGATGCGTTGATCTTTAGATGTGTTGAGATCTGGTTCAAGGAGCTTATAGAATCTGGGAATCATTTTGCTATTATCATGCGTTTCAGGGGTGATACATTTATTGCCACCATTGCGACGTTTTCTTAGACGTATAATGGAGGAAGAATGGCTTCTGTTCACATTATTAATTCGAAATATTTCCTAAAAGCATGTGACTCGATATTTTCTACTAGAATAAAGAGTCACGTAGCCAAATGGTTTCCCAACTTCTGAGTTATTGCGTTCTCAATTTATTTATCTAGGAAAATGCAAGTCCAACAAAGGCATCAAGTAAAGTTATGTTTTTCCTATACTTTTTTACCTTTTTATAGTAGTAAAAATGTTATAGCTATGGAGGAGCAATGCTAATGAACGAATAAGACCTAAATATTTGATAACAGGGATCAAAATTAATGAATATTAATTTAAAAATAAAATCAAAAATCCAAATCCACAGCTCAAGTATAAATCTCATAGGCATATAAAATATTTTATTAACTGTATCGATCCTAACGGTTATGAAACACTAGTAGCAGTAGTGGAGGCATTAGCTTTCCAGATAAAATGCAAACTTTTTTCTAGGTTTATTTACCCTACTGATATCCCATATGTAAAGAGTCATTGTTAAAAGAGCTATTCATTCATTTGATGAACAAAATCTTGGAATTCTAAGCTGAATGTAGAATATTTTCTGGTCGATAGGCCAAGCGATACATGCGAATCATTTTACACGAATGTGAGTAAATTTTGTGAAGATAAGACGAGACTATTGAGAAACTTCGTATGGTTGATGCAATTCACCTTATCCAAAAGAGTAAAAAGAGCAAGAATTTGTTATATTCATGGAATATTTCATGAAGTTGGAAGACAACACTCTCAGTAAATATTACTTACTCTACAATTTACGTTAACTTTCAGTTAAGTAAGGCTTTCGAGACATGTTCTTTGAAAATATTTTTCGTATGCAAATTTGCACATACGAAAACATCTACATCTACATAAGTAAAAGGGGATATTATTGAGATATACATACTTAATTGTACTGCACTTACGGGAAAACCACTAAAATGCATACCGTAACTATATTTTACGATATTACATTTGAAGCGGGAGAAAATTAACTATGAAGTGCGTGTTGCATATCCCTTTTTTCCTGCCACGAAAAATATAGCTTGAATCATAAGGGAAAAAGGGATCTTAGCCCTCATTTCTAACAAATTCTTTCCTATCTAATAAAGCCAGGACCTTGTAGACCCATTTTCTTCATCCTCAATTTAAAAACTACTCGCGGGATGTAGGTCAGTCAGACTAGGGATAGATTGAGTCACTTCATGATCGAGAGATGAAAACATTACCAATAAAATGAACATCGGTGAACAATTCCTCCTAAGCCATTTATTCTCTTCCTGAACATTCTCTTGAGAGACTAATCTTCGGCTGCGTGGTTCAGGATCCTATTCTCTCCTTATTAATGATCTGCAAAACTGATAAATCACCACGAGACCCTAACCCCATGACCCCATTCAAAAATCGATCACCGAGCGAAAATTTTCTCTGCCCCGCAATCTCTCAAAACATCAATTTCAGCTTCGGATACACGTTAGTGCGTCCCGCAGCTTTAAAGGCGTTGTCATGGAAACCGTTGAGAGGATGCTCCTCTTTCGCCCACCGCCAGTTCTGCCACAAAAGCCCGCCATTTCCTTAGACGTGTCCCTTTCTATATCTGTTCCCTCTATCTCCGTCCGTACTTCCTCCTCCGTTCGATAACGCAGTTAATCTCGTACGTGTCTTAATTTATCCGAATAGACGTAAATGAAGCGTATGTTTCAATGTGTTATATTAATATTCATGTAGACGTTACTACGTATTCTTAACTGGTAACCATATGGTGATGAATGGAGTATTTTTAATTTATATTTCTTTCAATGTAGAGAAAAATGTGTCTTCCATTTCTTTTTGCCTCACTCTTGTTCATTTAATACACGTTATAGATATGAAATATTTTGAATATTAGCGCTTTTCTCCTTAGGGAAAGCTATGAAAAATGTTCAGCGTGGGGTCATTGCGCTTATCCTAAGGGGACTTTTTCAGCTCATAGCATTTCGCCTCAAGGAGGTAAGCAAGGCAAACTACACTACTACTCTTGCCCGGTCGCCTGGTCCTCTCTCCAAAGCTTTCGATAGCTAATGGTGGAGGGGTTAGGATCCACCAATCCTTCGGGCTGGTAACTTTAGATGGATAGAATTAGTGACATTTATTTTGGAGTTGGACTTCTCAGCAGATGGGAATACTAATACTAACACTAATACACTAATTTCAAATTTATACGAAAAAATACTAATTTACATTCTAGAACTATTACGACTCAAACAAAGGTAGTAAATTGGTTGAGGATAAATTTTAGGTATTGGAAAGCTTCAAAAGCTGTCTTGAAAAAGTGCAGAGAAAGTTATCACAGAAAATGAACTAGAGGGAAAGAGGGTTTAAATAACAGAGATAAGTTCAAGGACAATTTTAAAAATACAATGAAAAAAAATTAAAGGAATCGCTCAAAAATAGTTCCAAAATCTAATAACAGGTAATGTAAAATCAGAAAATGATTAAGGCATACGAAGAAAAATTAGAAAAAAGGAACTTAGTTATCATGAAAAGACGAGGAAATACGGGAAAATCTACTACTAAATAAATTCCACTATTCTCATTTTCCTTATACTTAGTATTTTCGTTGTAATATTTTCGAGGAAATTGGAAAAATACGTAATCCGTAACCTATAAAACATTGCAAAGAACAAAAAATATTCATCTAATAATAAATCTAATATTTAATAATTAATATTAATAAATACGATACTAATAAAAAAGCTGACGTTGGAAGTGCTGTTATATATGATAACTGCATTTTTGTATCAATAATAACATTAGCTTGAAGTCATACTTATTAGTCCAATTAGAACTTTTGAATTTAAGATTTTACAATTTAAAAGGTTAAAACTATGCCCAACTAAGAATTATTTTTTTCTACGAATTAAGGCTATGTCAACAGCTTTGAGGTTTTGTAAAATCAACGCTACGATGCAACGGAGAATTTCTACGAAGCACGAGAGAAATCTTCCTTATTTAGAATTAGGGAAAGGTGAGTTACATAGCAGGGAAGAGTCGTACGGCTGAAAACCAAGGAATAAAAGGTGTGAAAAATAGCAACATGACTGGGACTCGAACCCGGGCTGCTATTTTTCACACCTGTTACTCCTTGGTTTCCTAATTTAGGTTTACTTTTGGAATTTATGAACTTTCAAGGAGTGATAAAATTCAAGAGTGAAGTTGACTTCATTAATTTTTAATCTGAAAACAAAATACGCCACTAATGGCAAAAGTGGTGCTCAGCGAGCAATGAGGGTGGAAGAACGCGAGTCTAGGACGTGGAGAGACCCATTTTTCGAAGATCCCTCTCAACTTCGCTCACTTTGGGATCCAAGAACAAACTTTTCACTTAAGATTCCTTCCAAAGGCTCTTTCCTTCCTTTCCTTCTCGCATTAGGGCTTCCAATTCTGCCACGAAGAAAGCATTTCTAACCTTTTCCGAATAAACAAGAAAAGTGGTCAACGCTCACGTTTCTGGAACGGGAATCTGTCATCTAACGACTGCGGTCATGATTATTCGAGAGTTTCGAAGTGGCTTGTTGTATAGGTAAAATGAAAAAGGATCGAGATTTATTTTCGAAGAGAAACAAACATCTTATTATTTTCCACATGCAATTTGTTCGGATCATTATTCTCTGCGGCCAATGAAATCAATCCATATGTGAAACTAGTCCAAAGGAGATTTAATGAGATAAGTACTAAAGCAATCGTTTAATTATGTTAACATTCCCCAATCTTATGCTGCGTTGAATCGGGTTCATTACTTACTTTGATAAAATTTTCGCTGCGAAAAAAAAAATTTGACAATCTTCCTTTCAACTCTGAACTCGACGCATCGACTTATGAATTTTAGAAGGAAAAAATTCGGGTGTGAACTTCATTTACCTATTTACGGATTAACGCCATAAAAATACATTAGACGAGTTCTCGGTAGCACAACTCATTAGCTCATAAATTTTATTATTATAACAGCCATTTGAATCTATACAAGACATTGATATTATCCTATACTATCAATTATCTCAGCTAAATATTTTAAGGAGATATAAAATCACATTTAAAAAACAACAATTGAAATATTAAAAAAAATGCGTTAGTTCTAGAATCGTTCCAATAAGTTATGATTATAAAGAGTAAAGGTTCCGTAAAAATCTGATCAAGGATCGAATTTCGGAAGGATTCGCAAGAAAGAAAAATAACGTTAACATGAAGTGATACGTCTATATCAATAAGGTCGATACAAACTGACGGAATAATTGTGCACAACGATGGTAACCTGAGTAATGTGCTCCAAGTCTTTAGTGTAAGGAGACATTCCATTCAGAAAAGGGAAAGGCAGCAGTAAATCTCACCGAAAACGAATACCATTTCCTCTCACTTGTTCCGCAACATTGATAAATTCTCGGTCAACAAAACTTAGAAAGCACTTAAAGTTTTACTTATTTTAGCAAAATTTTTCCTTCTACGATAAACGAAAACCTTACATGTGAACCAACCGGCGTTAACGATGTTCTAGCTTCGCTTTAGGGCCTGTTTTTTCTTGTTACGACTGAACCCGCTGTTTTCTTTTGTACATCCAAACAGACGATTTTTATTTTCCTTCCCAAATAAAAACACATCCATTCTACCAAGAGAAACATCCCCCATATCCTGACCCATCCGAAAGATATCCCACAGTGATTAATGCCTTCTGGAATATCCCATAAATCCATCGAGGAATCCGGAGGAACTCCGCGACCCGCTTTGCGGCACCAGACACCCTCGCGACCAAACTCATTTCTACTCCGGCGAACGGCTTCAAGGGACTAAAAAAAAAATCTCTGCCAATATTTCCTTTTGTCCCAAAAACTCGACCCTTTCCCCCTCCCGTCTCCGCCACGTCTTTGTCGAGTTGCCACTTCCATCATCTCCCAGAGTTCCGAGGAAAGGCCTCGGCGGCACGTCCTGATCAATGTCTGCCTCCCCATTCACCACCCCCCACATTCTCCCTCCCCATTCACCACCCCCCACATTCTCCCTCCCCATTTCACAAGCCTACCTCCCAAATTTTCCCCTTCCCCCAACCGATTCCCCTCAACTACCCTCCTCCTTACGTCTTTCCCTGTCTACGTCGCCATCTTTTCTTCCTTCCTTTGTCTCCGGATCCCTTATCCTCTCTCCATCACTGTCTGGAGTTTTATCAGTTTTCTTTTTACACCCGCTTTCTCTCCTCGGATGTTTTCCTGCGGTGGGAGATCCTTTGTGTTTGAAAAACCATCGGTTCCTTTATTCCGCGCGTACGGTGGCTGCTTAAGTTATTTTTTTTCGAGGTTTTTCACGTTGCGGCGGGGAATTTGTCGCTGAAATTTGAAAGTGTACGTGACGAGATTTCTCGGTGGCCGAAATTGGTGGAACGGCGATGGCCGATGTAGTTAGAAACTAAATGGATTTATACTCCATAAACAAATCTGAGGAGAGGGAAGGCTAGAGTGAACTGCTTCAATTCCGCGCCGTCTCCGAAGCGCATAATGAATACAAATTGAGAAATAACAGAAGGAAAGTAAAGGAAGACGGTTTGGTCGCCGAAATAGAACTGAATTGCGATATTGGTGAACTAGGAAACTGTCGAATTTCGGGATATTTTTTCAAGCATGTCCACGAATTGGATCCAGTCTTTTTCAAACCGATCCCAATTTCTCTTATGGTGGTTACCATTTACTTAGCATTAAAATTAAATATTTTCCGATAGTGAACACGAATAAAAATATACCTGAGAAAAATGATTAATCTATATTTATATCTACGTAAAAATCCTGCAAGACGCCTTGTGGCAGGAGTGTAAACACCAAGCATTCAAGTTATCTCATAAGTTTATTGTTATCGCGTATCGTTCTCGAAAGGACTGTCCCTAGAACCACTTGTCTTCACATCTATTCCTCTTATTTTACGCTCGTTATCGGGTCGGCCGATGACAAATAGAGAAATATCCGTATCCGTAGACCAATAGAGAAATACTTGTTCAAAAGAAAAGTTACAAAAGATTCATTTTGGCAATATTATTTAGAGACAAATATCAAAGTCGTGATAATAGGAATCGGGTTTCTATTACAATTATTTGCAGTATAGATTTGCATACTGCAGTAATTTGCAGCATTTTCATTCCTAACTTTTCGCTTTTGATTCTCTATCATGATAATTCAAGAAATTAGTCGGATTTGAGAAATGCATTAATAATTCCCTTTTAAACTAGGATTATTTCATCTGAGTCACTTCTTATAGAACGAAAGTGGTACTTATAGGGTCACGGCATTCTCCCTCACTGAAGATACCTATATCATACTCCTCATCTTGCCTTGTAAGCCTCATTCTCTATATTTTGATATCTTACTAACCTTAAGGGTAATAACTTTACAGAAAGAAAAATTTAAGCACTTCATATAAATTTGTTGGCCTCCTAGAACACGTTGAATCATAAATGAACAGTTCTAAAGTAAGTAAGAGATATGAAAAAGATCCTCTTGACCTCCATTCTTATGCACCTATCTGCATATTCCATGCCTCCACTATTCTCCCTTCTCACTACTCTATTTGGGCAACCCTCCTCTTATTTGCCATTCTGTTCAATGAGATCCCTCCAGTAGAGCCAACCCAACCTTCCCTTTATCCTTCTAATTCCCGCACTTTCCCTTATCCCTCGCCGTCCTTCCCTTTACTCACTTCCACCAATCTCCCTTTTATCTCATACCTTTCCCTGCCTCCCCCACCACTTGAGACATGAGCCCCTTTGCACCCCTATGCCTTTCCCGTCAATTTTTCTCCCTCCGCGGACCACTCCCCCTTCCGCTGTCTCTCTCTCATCCCAGAAGGGAAACAAACTGCTTCCCTTAACTCATCCCTTCCTCCCCTCATCTTTACAGCAGCCTTCCCTCGACGCCCCTTGTACGCAGTTCGGGACCTACTTATCGGATACCCTTTTTCCCTTGATCGAGAAGGAAATTAAGAGAGCTTGGCTCGGAGTCACTCGCCTCTTACCCTAATGGGCGACCTTGAAAAACGTGGGTTATTCTCCTCTTTTTCGTCGTGAAGGTGTCCGGGCTTAATTGAGAATATCGGCCGAGATTAAGCCGTAGAATTTGTGGAGCTACGAGGAGAAAGATTTGCTCAAGACGTGGGGATTATTAAAATCTCTGTGCATGGTACTGCCACTCAGCGTGTTTTAAGAATGGCGATACATTACATAAGATTAAATTTGCATTGCCTACTATCTAAGCGCATATATCGAACAGCAAAGAATAAAAAAAATCAAAAGAGTTCACTTCAATGCAATAAGACGCACAGAGCTCAAGGATATTTTGGCTATGTATTGGATATCACTCTGGTACATTTTAAAATAATTATAATTACAATTTTAATATACCAAAAACGTCAATTATAAAAATCATTCGGCCAGTTAATCCAGAAAAATTCTTACGCTAATGTAGGATGAAAGAAATTTTTCATTAATAAACCGTGGGTCAAATCTGAGATCTCACGAATGACTTTGAAATAAGAAACAAGATAAGCTAAGAAGTAGATCTTCCAATAGAAACAGAAAGTAGGTTTATGCTGGTGCTGTCGAGAGGCAAGGGAACTATTTCTTCCTAAGACTTATATATGTTTACATGGTAAATTAAACCGACTGATTCGAGAGTCTCAAACTTATTTACCACGTTACAGATGGTCATAAAAACGGAGTGATTTATACGATAGAATAATTTATTTTATTAGGAGGTAAAAAAGCGATTTTATGATACCCCGCAGAAAAGTGTTCTATTTGCAAATTAGGAAAAACATGAGTTGTGCTTGATAAATTTTATGACAAATCGATAGGTTTTATAAATACGTTCCTTGTGATAAGATGTGAATAGATATGGTAAAAGAAACAAACCTTAGAGTAGCTTAATGTGTTATGATATAATGCATTCTTGGAAGGCGTAAAAATGCGTATATATTAACACATAGGCCAATCGGATACTGCAAAAATAAGTAGTATAGGCACTATAAATAGCAACAACAAAGATTTTTGCGAATAATACGCAACAGTAAAATATTAAGTAACAAAATTAGGATTCGGACACTCCCTGCCGTTCACCGAAAGATTACTCATAGAGTATAAGCGTAGAAGTAGCTCTAAATAAAATATAACTTAAATATTTAACCAATGGTGCACATATATACACATTTATGATAGTATTAATACATTTTGTAAAATATGTGAAAGTTAATTTATATATTATAATGTACTAAAATTAAAACATTGATATGTTTTGTACTGAAACTGAAATGCATAATGAAGAATGCGGTGGCCCGTTTTTTAATGCCGAATTTTTTACAACGTAAGAGTCCGCAAGCATCTGCAGTTTCGTGTAACTACATGAAAGATTCGAAATAAAAATATAAAAGCTGAAATTCAATCTTTCTTTGCAAAAAATATTACAAAAAAAATTTAAAAGAAATTCTTTTTTTAAGTAAGCACTTTTGGGGATGAATGAGTTAAGAAACATATTTGGCGCAGTAGTTATGAGCTCTCATTTCAAATTTAAGAAGCAGAGAAAACGAACTGAGACTGAAGACTTCAGATAACTTTTCAATGCCACCGGCAACTTTCTAATTAACGCCATAAAAGTCCAAGAAAAATCCTATCAAATCTGACATCCTACTGAAAACCCGAGGATGTATTTATTTTTCATCCCCTTTCGTTGTGACGTAATGGATAGCAAACATTCATTTCTGGGTTCCTCCCTCCATTCCTCATCCTTCGAACCAGATCTATCTCGAACCGGATGACAGTGGCGGCATTTTGACAAGATGGCGAATTAATATGGTGAAGAACGTGTGGTCAAATGGGGAGGAGGGTCAGAGGTGCCCTCTGTCTTTACCGCGGCCACAAAGAACCAAAATAATGGCTTTTCACAGTCCCGTCACTTTTTTTGTTTCTCCGATGAAGAGGAAGTGGTTTTTATTCATAAAAAGAGAAGGAGTGGGCGTTACCGTCACACCCCATTTAGCGGAGGTGACATCATCCTTTTTCTGCCTTGCGAAAGATGAGAGCGGAAGAGTTTTGTGGTCATGGGTCATTTCCTTTCCCATATCCTAGACCAAGAGCTTTCATTTTTACCGCCGTTTTGGAACACAGAGATCTCGATTTTCGACCAACTTGTCCGAAAAATGGGAAAATGATCCTTTGGTAAATGTGAGCGTTTTGCTGAGGTTTTAAAAAATAGACCACTATTTCCGCGTGTGAAACAACTGGTTCGGAATATTTTTTTTTGACAAAAGGAAGGACGTGGGCTTTCAGAATAAAGGAGGAACTTTGAAAAAGAAACATATGATGTGCTTAAATTTTGATTTGCTTTAATGGTCTTCAGAGTGAGCCCTTAATAGTTCATTAACCTATTAGATACGCATGAGATATTCCTTTCAGGCTTTACCGTTAGGTCTACCTTGATAACCTACCGACAGGTGAGAAATATTCGGTCGAGCGCAACTTAAAACGAAATACTTCCGTATAATTTTGATAACATCAAATAATTACGATATAATACATCCCTTCTTATTAAATAATATCTGCTCGATTCATGGGTTTATTTTTATTTACTAATTGCTTTGAAGCGTTTCACTTGATTTGATTTGATTATCTTGAAACTATCGCTCATTTACGAAAGAGTTCAATTAGAGAATTTCAATTTATAAAAACATTTCTTTCTTCATTCTTATTATAAAATAAAAATTCTTCCACCTACGGTATAACAGAAGTCACAAAATTCAGAAAACCACCAAAAAAGGCGTTTTTGGTGGTTTTCTGAATTTTGTGACTTCTGTTACACTTTGCCACCAGCGGCACTCCATTTATTCACCTACGGTATGAATAGAAAATTCCTTGACAAAACGTTGATTATTTTGAAGCTGAATTTGATTTTTTTGAGCTGAATTTTGTTCATTTTTAAGAACCATTTAAAGAATATTGAGGGATAATGGACGTTCTATCATTTAGGCGAGCACAGCAAGAATTATATCAAAAGCAATATTTGTCCATGTCTTTTATAAGTGGTTTATAAGATTCTTAAATAACCGTGACGGAGTTATAGGTTAGGGAATGATTGCGTCCGATTTTCCCGAAAAAGGTTGGCCATTAGAATCAGCGCAAAAACCATATTCAATTTAATTAGAGTAATTAACTTAGGATTCCTTTATACGGTTTGTAAATAGGTTACTTACCATTTAAAAAATAATAAGAATTTCGAATGATTTATACTACTATTAATATTTAGTATCATTTTACATATCAGAAAATACAAAAAATATAATTAAGTAACCAACCACCATCGCGTTTCCAGAAACTATCCAATTTACAATTCAAAATGTACCAGTGCACGGGAATATAAAAAGCATTCACAAAGTAGCTTAAGCTACGTTTTGAAATTATTCCCTCAAAACCGATTAAGCACTTCCTGGAACCTCCAACTCACATACTTTGAGAAATCCTCTACTTTTAGCGCGTTCCCGAGATCCTTGTTTACACGGCCACCCTCTCGATAGTTAACTTACTAAAACGTAGAGACTTAGGCAAGGTTTCGTGACCCGGAGAACTTCCTGCTACTCGCCTCGTAAACATGCCAACGCGGAGAAGAAAATTGGGTCTTTTAATATGTTGAGTAGTTCTTTATGAGGCGGAAAATGAGAATTAAGAGCGGAGCTCGAGAGCGCGAGTTGATTTCTCTGCAGAAATGAAGGGAGAGAAATATGTGAAGAGAGGACTGGGGTTATGAATGTCAAAAATTGGGTTTCTTAGCAAGCGATAAAAAAAGATTTGTATAAAAAGTAGCAGATAACTGCTTTTAGTCCGGAAGATTTATATCTGCTCATGCTAATTCTGGAAAATTCAACGCAGAGACGAAATTCAACATTCTAAAGCATGTGTTACATACTACACAGATATGTACTCTTTCAATTCAAACATGATAACCCTATTCTTGCTGTGAAAAAAGTACATATCTGTGTAACATCATGAATTTCCACAATATCATGGCTGCCTCCGTTGATTTCATGTGTTACATGTTCGTGTAGTATAGGAAAGATTTTAAGGGAAGGAAAAATCTTGCGAATTAATGCTGTAAATAAGCTTCTACTCACAGGGATTCATTTTTACATACATAAGGCATTAATTAACGCCAACTAACTTTCTTGTGCCAACAAAATTGATGTCTTGTTTACAGAAAGGAGAAAATATAACACTTACATCGGCTTACAATACGCCCCCTTTTAACTGGGATTGTCCCGATTTTAAAGTATGGTACCGGTTAATTTTTCAGTTGTCCTCGTTTGAAGGAATGATTCCGAGAAAAATGTAATACGATTTCAATGAGATAGATCATTTTAATGCAAATTTTAACATAGATATGACGCTGCTTAGATTTAAAGTGTTTTGATGGAATTTGAATTTATCTAAGTTTTGAATTTAAGTCACTGTTTTGTCCTGCTTCGAAGTTATCATAGTCCCGGTTGCTTGCCATAAAAACATGGTAACTCTATTCTTGTAATTATTGTGCTAAGGGACCCATATAAATCACTACTCTCGCATTCACTAACATATGTAGCGTAAAGTTGATGTTTGCAAAACAACTTGGTATGTGTGTACATACGTTAGGCCGCACATATTAATTCTGGGCTTTTTCAAATGAACTTTGATTTTATACAAAGGAGACTTTATACGAAATAAGTCCAGTGTCATACTTATTTACAAATAATGACAGCTTTTTGAAAACAGGTAAAATTTTCTTCCGCGATTTACTAAGGAAACTATTCTTATATAGTTACCTATATGAGGATATTTTAAGATTGGAAACTCTTAGTACATGTTTTATATAAAATCTAAATATCTCTAACATTGATATTTTATTAATGGTCTTTAAGATAAGGTAAATATTTGATTAAAATTAGGATCGATAACGGTAACGATGCTAACATGTTTGTTAAAATTAGTTAAATTAGTTTCAATTTGAATAGAGAGGAACATTAGAAAATGATAAATAAATTAGTCACCTTCAAAAGAATATACGTTAGTTGACAAGGATATTACTTATCTACTGCGCATTCATTTTACTGTCCTTGATATGATCTGTATCAGATCAGATTTTAAAGGAGTGAGTAGTGAAGAACTTATGTATTTAATCACTTAGCTATAATTACAGAGAATGAACTTTATGAGGAAAAGGATTAAATGTAACATTGCACATTAAGGTGTGCGCCTAGGAGTATTCCGAAGAAGAAACGGGCATTAAAAAACAGTACAGTTATGGCACAATAACTCAATTGAATGGAGCAAACACCCAGGAAGTGGAATATCTGAGTTCAAGTCCCGGTTCTATCAGACTTTTTTCAAACCGGTTTCTTTTGGAGTAAATAAAATCTATATTCTGTATGATAAACCAATATGTAGCTCCCAGATAGCCAAGTGGGTAACGCCTTCGATTTCAGTGGAAGCGATCCTGGGTTCGATTCCCGGTAAAGGCCTACGTGCAAAATGATCTTAGATGTCGAAGGTCTTTTAACAATACTACTACTACTCAAAGAATGACACATTTTATCTTCGCGAAATTACCAAATGAATTTAATATTAGCGTATTGTGCAGCTCACAAAACGATGCATATTCGTTGAAAACCGGATACACGAGACTGAAAATTGCAGAGAATAGATTTTACAAACGATCCCGGGTAGGAGGAAAAATTATACAAAAAGGAATCCTGGGCGCGTTGAATCGCGGGACCATTACCTCGACGAAAAAAAGTAAACGATAGGAAATAATGCACTTACACTGCGGTGGACAGCTTGGCCCTTTTCTGCAGCGAATATACTGGGAAACGTTATTCGTGACGGTGGCGAAAGTGATTAAATTTCGACAATTTCGAAGGGAACCTCGCTTTCTGAAACAAAAGGAGAGGAGCTGGCAGCCTACCCGCTCTCCTTCCCCAGCCTCTTCCGCAGCGGGAATTGATTAAATGCGATATTAAAACCAGAGCTCTGAGAGGACGACCAGTCATGTCATGTCCGTCCATCCCCCCCCCCCCCCCCCTGAAGAACTTCGCAATCTCTCTAACCCAGGCCCAGTTCATTATTTCACCCTTTCCATTCCACGGCGAGGGAAGGGGCGAGCGGCCGCGACAGACACTTCATATGTACTGCCCGCTTTTTCCTCCTCCCGCCCATTTATCTTGCTCATCCTTTTGTGTTCCTCAGTGTTTCCTGTGCGCTGCAATTCCTTCACACTTTTCAACGTTGTCTTCGCTCGCTCACGGCGTAGTTTCCCTCCAGCGGCGATGTCCGTGCATGAACGTTGTCACGTACCGCGGCGGATGGAATTTTGGGCGGTTTCGGTCTGGTGATTAGGCTCGGAATTTCTCCTATTTTCATCATTCCGTCTACAAAGTCTGTTTCTGCGAGCCTGCGCTTCTGATCATTTCAGTCGTATTTATCGTTACATGGGTAAAACAAACTGACTGAGATTCAAGGGGAAATACATTCCAGAACAGGATTTTCAACCGTCTGCAAGGCGGGTACCACCCGGAAGAAAAAACATTGATACATTTCGGAGGCCATTTAAATCCTTACACCCTTAATGACGATTCTCATACGTTTTCATATAATCTCAGTGATACACGAGACATGGGGTGATCACGTTACCAATATATGTAGTAAGGTCGACAGATCTCTCTACTCTCTCGTGCGCCTTAAAAATATTCTTCCCCAATCCCTTGAGAAGTATCTTGTCCAATCCCTGCTCATCAAGATCTCACAGACGAACTCGCCAACAAACCTCAAAAAGTCCAAAATTCTTGCATTCGATTTATTTGAAATCTACAGAAGTTCGAACACGTATCGACCTCTTACAGACGGCTGTCTCTGCTTAATCTGTACAACCGTAGAAAGATTCATCTTCTCTCACTTTTATATTCTATCATATATATAAATCAAATGTCTATCCGTCTGTCCGTTTCACTATTTATCTCAGAAAAAGCTTGACTTAGAGATCTGAAACAAACTGTATTGTGTTTCTGCGATGCTGAAACCCCTAGGAAAACTATTCTCATATTCTCCGGGTTCGAACCCAGGAGCCCGTTTCCATTAGAGATGAACGTAAAGTATGTTTTCATGACTTGAAGAGGTTGTTTCTTTTACTAAATTAAATTAAAAGCAATGGTCCTACGAAATTGAGTTAAGTGTCAAAAGAAAGGAAAATGATCACAGAATCTTATTTTAGTCGTGAATCATACATAAAAATTCGAAATTGCGAGAACTTTGATAAAATACATGGACAATTTGTAAAATTTTTCGGAAATAAACAACCCATCCCTTTGACGACCAAGGCAATTATTGAAATTGATTTCATGACTTATCCCATATAAACACACTGGGATATTCAGTTAGTTTACTTTTCCATAAGAAATGTACTTAAAGTAGATTTTCGTTACCTGCAGAGGTTGTTTCTTTTACAAAATTAAATTAGAAGCATTAATCTTGCGAAATTGAGAGAAGTCTCAAAAGAAAGGAAAATGAGCATAGATTTTTATTTTAGTCGTGAAATATTGATATCGATCCGAACTTTCGAGGATTCTGATAAAACACACGGAAATTTCGTAAAATATTTGGGAAATAAACAACTCGTTCCTTTCACGACTAATGCCATCGTTGAATGTTGATTTCATGAATCATCCCATAGAAGTGAACGGCGATAATCAGTTCTTATAATTTTTATAAGAAATTCGCGTAAAGTAGGGTTTCGTGACTTGAAAACAGTAGAACAAATATTATAAATTATCGTATAGAAGTGAACGGCGATAATCAGTTCTTATAATTTTTATAAGAAATTCACGTAAAGAAGGCTTTGATGACTTTAAAACTGTAGAACAAATATTATAAATTATCGTAAGAAATATATTGAGTTATTATGATCTTATGACATACTGTTTCTGGCTTATGAGGACCAGATATATACGATAATTGATATATTTTTAAACTAAATTAAGTTCCGTCATACTCGACAGGGACGTTTACTAGTATATAATAATAATCAACCTCAATATTTTTCATCATCTTTCAAGATAGGCACCATTGATAAGGCAAGATAGTCATCATGCCTTATCAATGGTGAACCTAACCAAATGTATCATGAAGTAGTTAGAACACCTAAAGTGAACGACCTGGGTTCGCGTCCCACTCAGGTCGATATTTTTCACTTGTGTTTCTCCTTGGTTGTCAGCCACACAGCTTTCCCTCATCCCAATTTCCATCACTTTGGGTAAAAAGTAGCTATAAGAGAAGGGTCCGACATTTTGTAATATTAAGTATGCAAATATTCTTCCACGATCAATAAAACGGAGATTCATAAAAGATAATAGACAGGTCTACAGGACTGTGTCAAATTTACCCGATGAATTTCCTCTCATGGGTTCGGCACAGGCTTGAAGAATTTCGGAGAACATTTTTGACCGGCGTATTCCGTAAAATTCACGCTAATTTGACTTCATGTCTAATTTTGATGCACAAAAATCAAATTAAATCTGATTTAAATAGACGCATGCAGATTTTATTCCAGCAGAGTTATTTGGAATTACAAGATCCGGACACCAAAATGAAGATACACTTTTGGCTTTTAGATTTTAGCTTACTGTATGGCGATTCTTTAGACCGTCCAGTAGAATGGTTTTATAGGTAGTTAATATAATTCTCTTATAATCAACGGATAAACTAATCTATATCAATTCAGTTAAGCGTTAGTGATTTGATGAAAATTCTCTTTTTATTATTAGCCTTTCCTTCATCTATTGTTTCAGTCCTCAGCAGTTTCCCACAAGCTTTATTTACTTCTATTCCCCTTCTTTGCTTTATTTCCCCGCACAATTTTCCCATTTTCCTCCGAGGCGAATGATAGCCTTTCTCCCTAAAAATATCGAGCGCTTTGCCAGTTAAAAAAGAAACACTTACCGAGAGAATATCCCACCCTTTTTATATTTTAAGCACCGGAATTTTTATTTAGCTCCGTCATAGAGAGAGCCATAAACCATCGTTTGGATTTCTGCTTTTTTATTAGAACCGAGACCCCGCTTTATGTCCTTCACAAGGACGCCCCTTTATATATATCAAAGTTTCGTGAAACAAAAATATTCGTCCGCGCTTCAATTTAATAGTCTGTCATTAAATACTTCTACATTGGGCTTCCGATGCAAAATTTTCGCCTTTAGTGAATGGAGGAAAGATTGAATACGAGCACGATTTTTGGGATGAAAGGAAGGCGATGTTTTCCGCCGGAAATGTTGTTTAAATACGACTCCGTTTATTACTTTTCGCAGTAAAAGCGGTGGGTTTTCGGGGAAGCAGCAGTAAAAAAATTTCAAAGCGCTAATTTCCTCTTGGGCGCTGGCATTAAATGGCGCTGGTTTCCTTTGTATGCTTCGAAAACAACCATTGTATCATCGGAAACTAAAAGTCAGTTGCTATACAATTAAAACCAAAATAGAACGAGAGAAGATGAAGTAATGTTTATACTGTCGTCTATAAGTAAGAGTAAAGTGAATGCTAGGAACAGGCTCCGTTGAAGTCTTCGGAGAGAATTGAAATTCGTCAAAAAGTACTAACTTATATAAAATAACAATTTTGAACAATTATTTGTATTCCAAATGTGTATGTGTATTCCACATTTAATGCTTAATCATTTGTGGACTGTGAATGTAACGACATTTTA
Source organism: Ladona fulva (assembly GCA_000376725.2). Lineage (NCBI taxonomy): Eukaryota > Metazoa > Arthropoda > Insecta > Odonata > Libellulidae > Ladona > Ladona fulva. The sequence continues at coordinate 792,230 of KZ308261.1, forward strand.
CGACTTACTATTGAATCAAATGGTTCCTTTAACCGGCAAATTATAATTGGTGAAAGCGAAACTTTAATCGTAAACGTAGCAACGTAATAACGTCTTTTATCCTCTGCGTCAAAATTATCGAAAGTCTGAAAATACGTTCTGCCAAACCCTTGTTTTGTTGGTCGAATTGTCTTCTTTGCACGAATGCGTGTTTTGATTTTAAAAGGTTAAGAAAATTGAGACTATGATGCAAGACTGCGCCCAGATTTATAGCTACAATCAGGTAATGTATATTTCCGTGGCTGTTAACGGTACTGACGAATTTTTGAGGCCAAATTAAACTTTGCGTTACCCCTCTCAATACGCCCTGGGGACGGCAGACCAAAACTGAAGCCCACAACGAACCGTACCCCCACCTTCGATTTGCAAAAGCTCTTGAACATAGAGAGCTAAGACCAGAAACATTCCAACAAGCAAAATATTCTATTATAAGTAAGAAAACTACACACTTAATCATATTAATTTTTTAACTGATTAAATAGATTTGGTTGTTGTCATTACTGAGAGGGAAATAAAAAAAAAAACTTGCACGGTATTCACCTTAGCTGGGAGGAAAACCCCTTCTAAAACCTCCCGAGGAACTACGCCGTACAAATCCATTACGTAATTTACAGATTGGGTTTACGATTCCAAAAATTTACATAATAAGAAAAATNCATCAGACATGCAGCCTCACTGCCGTTTAGTTGTAATACTATAGCACCCTGCAGTATTACATTAAAGTCAAATTGCAAAATCATTTTAATTCTATTAATAAAGACGTCGCAATAGAGGGGAAAAGACTCGAAAATCTCACCAAGTTATTTATTCCTTTCCGAGATCCTGCTATTAGAAAATTTATACATTTGAAATGTTCCCTTTTTCATTTTTTTTAAATATTTGGAAACTCTTGGAGATGTGGCCCATTTTGATATACGTTGTATTAAGATTTTCGTCCTCTATATGATCATTCGTATTGAGAAGAGGCAGAAAATTGGGATAGCCATATTCATCCTGAAATTTGTCTTCCGCACACCCCCGTGAGATAACGTCGGAAACCGTACTTCCGACACCCTTGGCCTGCGCGCGGTCTAAAGGGAGAGATCACCTGGTGAGAGGCCTGCGTGTTTCAATGGGTGCAAACTTCAACTCCCGAAACACCTGTTTGAGCTGAGCGAATGAACGACGCCCGAGTAAATTGGAGGCTCAATGACGTGTGGCAGCTTAAGACCTTGAAAGCCAAACGAAAATTACTTGTGGCCTTCTTGGCAAGTTTTAAGACTCGTGATGATGTTGTTCTAATGGTTCTTCAACTGCAAAGTCAAGATATGATTTTAACCCATTAACTGCCAAATTTTTTTCTGAGAATTGTTTACTTTATGACAAAAAACGGCGACCTGAGCGCGCAAAAGGGCTCGTGTGCGCAAGTCAGGGCAGGCAAATGATCACTGTAGGTTTCCCATCACTGGCAACATTCTGTTGTATGACGCAACAACCCTGTTTCTATGTCTTGGTCACAAATGGCGTTAGTAGGTGGGTTAAAGTACCTGATCCCCAAATGGGGATCATGGCAGTGAATGGGTTAAGATGACATAGTTGTACCACTTGAAAAAAATACATCCCAAGCCCAATAAGTATCGAAATTAGGAGTTATTCATCAGGTATTGATAAAAATTAATGTTTAAAGGGTGCCTCGTCTAACGAATAACCCTCCTCTGGAATTTTTTGGCTAACGAAGATTTTATAGCAATTTTCGTTCTCGACTGACGATTGCGGATTCGGTTGACGAATGTTCTGGAATAAATCCTACTTGCTTACTTGATAATGTTATTGAATATGGAAAGGTAACCTCAAAACGATCATATTCTGGTGTTTTATCTCAATAAGATAGCTTAATGATGCAGTGACCCAGCTAAAGGTCCTATTAATATATGACATATCCTATTTATATGCTGATATATAGAGAAAATTATATTAAAATAAAGTACAAATACAAAAGATGAATTTAAAAAAATGTAAAAGCGTGTTACTGAATTAAGTAAGTATAAGCTGTACGCGAGAATTTTTACTTAATAGAAACCTAACTTACGTAACAAATTTACTTTAAGAAAAGGCTGCTGCGAGCCACTCTAATTTATTTCAGAATTATGCATTCGAGATTGTATTCGATTGTGTTTGAAAATTAGAAAAGTTACAGCGAAAAACAATACGTTCCATACAAAATTGATACAACAAAACAGTGAGCGTTGCTCAGATGCTTCAGGACGCAATGTGATAATCTATAGAATATAGACGAATTACACTAAGGATAAATTTGCTTAGTAAGTTCAGAGAAAGTATGTTTTTAGAAGATATAGCTGGTGTTATGCGTCCTCTCTGTTACATAGGCCGTGCTGATGCTGCGAGAAAAATCAGAGAAATAAATACTAGAACTAGTAGTTTCCAAAATACATATTTTCCGCGAACGATACGCGAAAGTAACGGATTAGGGAAGTAGAGTCATGGGGCATACACCCTCTGCCATATGCCTAAAGGGGGCTTGCACGGTATATATGTAGATGTAGATGAATGTCAAAAGATAAGAGTACAAGTTCACACATGAAATTAAACCATCAAATTAAATTATTTAGTTTTCGCTGGGTTGTGTGCTAATAGGATGAAAAGGATGTACTGCTGTGCGTCTACCCTTTAAAACGATCAATCAATCTAACTGGCTTAATTATAGCTGTCCGAGACTAAATGAGCACATCATCTATAAATGTCGCCTTTTGCTCCCTCAAATAGTGTTCTAGGACAACCATTAGGAAGGTAACCGTGGTCACCTCTCCAAACATTCCTGAGATAATTATCTCGGTGAAATTTCGGAGCACATACAGTTTTGAACCTCGACTGATATAGAACAGAATAAACATCAATTTAGACCATAAGAGATAAACTAACACCCTATTTGAAGAGATGTGGGAATTAATTTGTTATTAGGTAAGGGTTATATGAATTCATAGTCAAGAATATATACTCCAATACAAAGTTGCTTATAGGCCATTCAGGCGCCAGCATTTTCATGCTAATTACAAATGCACATACGATATTCTATGCTCGACAATGATCGTAGCAACGGATCTACCCTGCGGTACATTCATGTGCCCTATAATATTCTTATTTAATACCTTTTCTTTAGAAATCAATATGTTTAGGCGTTAATAGCAGAGACATACTTGCTAAATTTTCTCAATTTTCCACATTTACTCATTCCCCATTGCGCCATCTAACATCTTTGCATTATTAGCATATTTATAATACTTGACGAACTGTATTGCATATGGATGAAGAATTCGAATAAGCTAACCACATTCATAGGAACGCTAAACTTTGAAGTTACTTATAACTCTTTACCGAAAATTCCATTCATTTTTATAATCAGAAAGATTCAATGAATCCAAGAACGAAGAATCTCAATCAGATATTCTCATCAGCTATTCTTTGTGTGCTTGGAGGAATTAATAACACTGAGCTCTCAAACTATGTTTTCCTCTCTTAGAACCCTCCAAAGATCTGTATCGCAACACAACGTCTTTTACCGACCCGCTATTTTATTCGAGGCTTTCCCCGGCGCGCTATCTTTAGCAACCCAAATATTTGCGCATCGATGACGTGATATTTAATCTGAAGCAATCTATCCTGGGCGCGAACTGGGGTCGATAGCGTCCCTCCCTCGACGCCCCCCGCAACTAAGCAACCACTTAAAGATGAGGCGTTTACTATAAGCGCCCTGAATAGGTTTTTATGTCCCCTTCAGAAAGGAAAAGAATCAGAGCGCCTCGTGAAAAAAAAAATCGAGACAGATCTCGATAACTTCCAGGAGCCCCCTCTATTGCCTTTTTCTTAAAATCGTGCCTCTTGTTCGTTTATATCCCTTCACCTCTATCTACTTGCTTCCTTTGCCATATCGCCCCTTCCGGGCGCTTACTGGTGGCTGCTTGCCAAAGGTTTAAGGCGACTAAGAAGTTGAGGGGATGTCTGGAAGGAATATTAAGAGGGAAGGGTGACGGGAGAGGAGATAGCGGTGAAGGCGATGGATGGTGAATTAAGTTCCTAGCGGGAGGTAGAGGAAAGGAAATGGTTTCGGAAGGAGGTTCAATCGTTGGATTTTGGGATCAGAAACCACCCAAGGGGATGGTCTTAAGGTCTGAATGCCTAAGTACTGTACGTCTTTTGCGATCCGTTTAAAGTGATTGCTATGGCTACCTATTAACTAAATCCTCTCAGAAACTGCTTGCAAAAGGATACTAAGTAGTTCTTGTAAAGAAATTTAGATGTTATTGTAATGTGCGATCTACAGCAAAAGACCTACATGGGTTTTTGGTGGTCTATCTAAAAATCATAGGATAAAAAAATTACACAATAAGAAAATTCTGAAATAATTTTAACTTTACGATTATTAATTACTCGTACTTTATACGATGAACTCCGAAAAATATAGAAAAATCAGACTACTTGGGATGTATTACTACTTTTTTGTTACTTATGTGTAATACATTTAATATTTATGTATATCCATATAATTAGCAAGTTGTTAGTGAGTATATATCATAACGTAATTATGTGGGCACCCTACTGCCACTAGTCATACAGCCTCACTGCTGTTTAGTACTTAATTGTACTGTACTGTAATTTCTACAGCCAAAGACACAGGTTTTACGTGGTCTTTCTAAAAATGAAAGCATGAAAAAATGTCGAATAAGCAATGATTCGAAGTCAGAACTTTCTTAAACCCGGGCGGATTCTCTGACCACTGAGTTATCGTACATACCTCCCGGAACCGATCGCAAACTATTTGCAGAGTAAGCCCTTAAAGTGGAAGGCCTGAATTGGAGTCCCGTTAGCGTCGGCATTTTTCAATTCCGTTTAACATTGTGCTTCTATGCTCACGCCTGAACGTCGAAATTAAAACACCTTTCCTTTGCCCTTCCTGAAAATGATTATCCAATATAAAAGGTTTACTTAAGAAAATGATTAAAACAGCTGTATAGGTCGCCTCTAATGTTTGTGACGAATGAAACTATGCTATTCAAAAATGCTGTAGTAAACCCTTCTTTTCCATACTGCTTCAGTTATTGTTGATTTCTTACCGAGATGTAACCAGTGCTACCTTTCATACATTTTTGCAACTTATCCCAAAGAAGTATGCAACCACGTACTGCAGTCTTAAGTATGCACTTTTTCCCTTATTATTCTAATTTATTGTTTGTTCACGAAACATTAAATATATATAAGAATGAATTATTTCACGATCTAACTTTGAAGTCACATTCTCGTTCTAAGGGGCGGACTGGAATACTGTACACGTATTACTACTACCAACCTATCAAATAGATTTAGGAACCGGTCCGGCGAGCTCTGGGAATTCTAAGAACGAGAACAACAATCCAAATTTACGATTTAGTGATTATCGACGACTCATCTGGCAGATAGATAATATATTTCCTCTATTTGTAATACTAGGTTGCACTAAATTATGTTCCTTACTGTAGTAGCTTAAAACTGCATTACATCGTTTCATTACAGAGCATCACTACGTAAATTTCAAAACTAGCGAATCTAAGAAAGAATCGTTCAAAGATGGAGACAGATAATAAACTTCCCAACACTGAAAATAATTGTATAAAAAGCTATCCTCATTCAAACGTGTACACAAAATTAAACACCTCAATGGCACTTGATACATCAGCTGCACTTCCTGAAACCCTTAATGCAACGCGGGCAGAACTCATCTAACAATAAGACACGGAATTCCAAAGCGATATAAAAAAGCTGAGAATCTAGACCCGCGCACCGCGTCACAAAAGCATTCGGACCTCCGACCCTCCGGAAGAATTTCCGCCGGGAAAAAAAAATAACGAAATCTCCAGAGTATTTTTAGAAACCGACTTGCCCCGAGATGACATAGCTGTAACACCACTACGGCCGGAAATAGACCATTATGCACCGAGGAAAATCTCCCGTGAAGAAGTCGTGTGCCGGTGATCCGAGCCCGAGAATTCTGATCCACTCAGGAATTCCCGAACAGAAAAAAACGTTAAAAACCGGGGTCCGACGAAAGGAAAACAAAACGTTCTTCGAGCGGAAAAAACGACTTTCGCGCGGAAAACATTCTGCAAAAGGCCAAGTTTCGAACTAATTTAAGCTCAGGGCTTCGAACCGTAATTATTTTCGTTCCGGTTTTAAATTCGGTTCAATGGGGACGAATAATTCGTTTCCGGTTCCGTTCCGTCGGAAAACGTCGAACTGTATTTTCCACTCAAATAAAATGAAACATGCGCAAGATATAGACCCTTAAATACAATATGACTGAATTAAATTTTAAATTGAAAATTGGATATAAAATAATAAGTTCCGTTTTTTAATATTGAAGAGTTTAATATTGAGTTGCGAGTAACCATTGTACATTGGTTAACAACGGTAATCCGTTCCAAGATTGTCGTCGTTAACCAAAACCATTCTTGTCCATGGCGCGACTTTCCACAACCATACTGCGTCAAATATGCAGGTAAAACTTTTAAATAATGATAAAATATGTTATGTATGGTAATTGTTTCAATTATATTTGCAAGAAAAATTATCATTAATAAAATCAATTGTCTTAAAAGAGGTTTTTAAATGTCAATCTTCATCAGAAGGTCGTAAACCAAAGCCTGCGTCGTTACCCGACAGATTTTTTTATCACAGCCATTCTTCGTTAACCATGCACGTCGTTAACTAAGGCCGTCGTTAACCAAAGTACCACTGTATTTGTTCATTGAATACATGTATCTTTAAACTCGATGACAGCTGAAAATCGAAAGGGAAAAGTAACTGTTTCCAATTCCTATTCAGGTTCGAGGACTTTAATTTTTCGGGTTCGATTTTGAAAAATTGTAATTTTTTCTTTTCCGGTTTCCAATTTCGGTTTCCGGTTCGGTTGCGGTTGTAAATCCTGTTTCAGCGCCGCGCCCCTACTTATCGGAACAGCAAAATAGATCAATGGGATGATTTAAATGTGGGTAATGGGATCTAATAAGGTCGGGATAAAGGCGGAATGTGGGAGAATGGAGATGCAGGGAGAGAGTGTATGCCAGCGGGAGGGATCCAAAGTAGAACGGTCTTATAATGAGGTGAGGGGCAGATAGGAAGATGGAGAAAGCTGGGAGGAGATGCTTGAGATTCTGCCAAGAGCCTGATTCGTCTCGCACCTGCCCTCTCTATACACTACTTCTTCCCCACTTTCCTAAAAGCCCTCAAACATGGCAGCCGCCTCTTCCTGATGGTGGGGGGAGTGAGTGCTGATCCGTCCACGCGTGGCGCGGATATCGGCGATTCCTGGCATAAGTAAAATATACTTCTCGAGCTTATTGGAGTGGAGCTGAAACTCGTGGATGGTGCGGACTGGGTTATCCATCGAGGCGGAATAACTACTCGGCGCTGTGATTACACAAGCATGAAAGGAAGTTATATCGTAAGGGTAATACAATTCGGCGTTTTTCAAGCTTCCCTACTCGTGTATACTGAAGGAATTCTGAAAAAACTATGCACACTGTAGTACTATATCTACAACTTTTCAATGAGTTTTTGAACCGTCTCTCCGGCATTTAAAACGAAATTGTATTTCGTCCCGTTTATAAGAGGTTTATTGAAAATAATGCAGGTGCTCGTTGAAACTCAGCGTAGAAGAAAATATGATACACCTAAATTTGATGGGCAAAAGATCCGTTACTGAAATATGTATGTCAGCGTCATCAATAATTCCTCATAAAACTTATATCTACCTAACACAAGTCATCACACTTTAACTCCTTCGATTTTTAACCCATCTAAAGATCCGTTGTATCATTTACCAGTTGTAAATTAAATATTCCGATATACTTTCAGCGACTGAATTAAATTGAACTGAATAAAGCTGGTTTTTATGTACCTAACGCCTTATTTTGCTTCCAAATTGTAGATATGATAAGTACACTGTGTAAATATTTTACAAAAAATATTTCATATTCACAAGGTGAATGTAACTGCGTTGAGTAAATCCCATAAATATTTGATTGTATCGTGCCTATATTATTAAAAATTTCCTGTCTTAATTAAATAAACTACAACCTTTTACATTAACTAAAAAAAAATACAACTTCGCTTATCATTCCACTGAGAGTCATTCAATTGCACTTCTCAAACTCTAATTACAGAAAACGCACAAAAAAATTCACAAAGATCTATGAACAAAAATTAGTTTTGAAAGATTTGGTGCTTTCTTGGTGTACGCTATGGATGAAGTCTTCACGGGTTTTCCATCCACCGATTCCGGTCTCTTCACATTTCACTTCACGAAACGTCGGCTACTACTTACTTGACCTGGTGGAAAACCCGTGAAGACTTCATCCAAAAATTAGTTTTACAGGCGCATAAGCAAAACTGGAAAAAGAGAAACACTAATCCCTACTTTATAGAGTTAATTTAGTACCAACTGAATCCGAGACAAATGATGGTCCCCTTGATAATTACCAAAAAAAAAGGGAAAAAATATTAGATATTTTTATATCTAAATTGTTACGTATAAAGTACTGCGTAATTTCATAGAATACTTTATATGTTACACAATAACTCAGTAAGGGAAAGAATTATAAAAAGGTTGCATCTTCCATAAGTGACAAAAGTATTCAACAATTTTAATACCTGGCTGAATAGTTTTTGATAGTTGATAGTTACATCTTGAATCATCGCTAAAGCGTTGAACAGCTGTATCTTTTGAATTTTACGACATTTACGAAAAATCGTTGAAATTTCAATGGATTATAACCATACGGGAAATGTTATCAGCTGAATAGTTATTTAAAACAAAAAAAGAGAGAGTATAACATACGCTAACGTAATCATCTGAGTTTTGACCTCATCACAGGCAGGAAGACTGACAATAAGGGAACAGGGTCAGAGTTTCTTCTGAAATGGGAGTTTCAAATTAATTTCGATCCTCTAGGAAAGTGATCCTCTCTAGAGACTAAGGAGTTCTCTTATGTGAAGAGACCGGAATCGGTGGATGATACATGAGATAGATCGATTCTGACTTTCAAAAAAATCACGAACTGCTGCAATCAGAGGCAGAAAAGACCAATGATAACAGATAAAGGAGTGAAAATGAATTCGGACAAGTGAAGATGGTGGGAACATTCTACAAACTAGACGGCCCGGATACTCGAAGGCGGAGTCGAAGTTGAAAGCGGACCAAGAATTTTGGGAAATAAACAACATAGCAATTTTTTTGTTACCTCTTAAAATATCCTCAAGGGACGAGACATTTCGCTTCTCTTGAACAATTTTCTTTGTCTAAAATTAACTCGTTGATGATAACATTTTACATTGCATTTTTTCGAGGTTAAAGGGTTGATGAACTTGGAGGATATTGCTGAAATATTTGAAAGAAGGCGATTCATATTTTCGTGCGAAAGATGGGCCCCGAATTTTAAACAGCGTAAATCTGCGGTTTTTGAATAATCGTATATTTTTATGTTTTTTACCGTAATTTATAAATTTGTATGTATTGTATAAGTAGTAATATTTAAACGTGGTTCGACAGCTAATGTAATTTCTCAAGTGGATCCCCACCGGGAATCGAACCTGGGACCACTTTCACCAGTCGAAAGCGATACCCACATGGCAATCCAGGGGCCCATTTAGATGTATTTTTTATTCTAAGGTTCAAATTTATTTTTTTGCATTACCAAGTAAACATCCATTCCATTAATTTACACAAGCCACTGGCTTATTTTATATCATCCAAAAACCGTCACGTTTGGCTTCCCTTTTTTGAATTCCAATTACATTCCGAATGAGATCCTTGATAAAGTAGTATATTCAATGTGAGGCAAAAAATGTTCGGGATGGGTTTATTGGGAATCACGTCACAAAATACAGAAACGGGTCACTTTTTGTAAGAATTCGTGGATGTTTTTGGAATGCGCAAAATTATTTGGGAAACATTTAAGGTTTCCTTTAGAAGATGGAGTTGAATTTAACAACAAAGATAGCTTTCTGAGTAACAATGATTCGTCATCTAAAATAAAAGTATGAATAATCTGAAATTATTCACCTTTATTGAACCGCATCAGTCGTATCCTAACAAATAAAAGGTCTCCGTGCCTTCAGAATTAATTACTCAAGCTTTATTAACTTTCCTTAATACCTCATAAAACACGGATGGTACCTGATTTCCCGAGACTCATTAAAGTGAGAATACGGATGGAAACGAAAAACGCCTGTCTTTTGTTAATATCAAAGAATAAAGGAGCAGAATATTATACGTTTCGTCCATAAATCTGTTTTCCGGGCGAGCTTGTAAAAACTAGGCGAGCACGCAGAGTATTTCTCGTCATGCCTCAAATAGTCCGAAACGTCATTTGTTAACGTTAATCAAGTCGCGGACATTAGGGAGAGAAGATTAGCTCTGGAAACAAACAAATGGATGATTATAAAAGCGAGGTTCGGTCGATACCACCCATAACCAACTTAGGTAGAGAAACTAATTTCTCCGAGGAGGGAACCTAATGAGGGAATTGGGGATGGGACGGAGAAGATCCTACGGTATGAAAAGGAGACCGTCTCGTTTTATTAAATATTAATGATCACCTTAACAGAGAGAAAAAAACATGTCAGAATACCCTCCTTTGGGAGATATTACCCAATGTTTTCAGCGTGAATAACTTAATAGCGATAGGAAAAAATTGGATTTCAACCAACACTTGAAGCAGTAGATTCAAAATATGCATTAACTCACAGGTTTCGGAGCATTAATTTCACCTCCATAGGACTTGCCTTGTGTGTTTTCGTAAGAACTGTAAACGATTGCGAAGACGAACTCAGTGAGAAATTAACGGGTAAATCACCTCACCTTGCCTAGTACACCGTATTCCATCTCTGGGGATTTCGGTTGTTAATAGTTGAGAAGTAGGGCTTCAAACCGGCCTTCGTGCTGAATACTTCACAGGCAGCCAGAGAACTCCATACCTAACAAGGTCGAAGAACTCTTGCTAGGTATATGTAATATGTATTTGAAGTAGAAAGCAAGCTAAGAAGCTCTACTCTGCTTCATAAGTAGCGCCCGCCGGATTAGGAAGTGAATTAAAAAGTAAGTATACGTGAGAAAGAAAACAGAGACGAGACATACAAATTGGAAAAAGAGCCTACAAGAGGCCTTCACAACTAAGAAAGAGTGGGAGAAAAAGGCCGCGTCGATATAACCGAAATAGATCGCGGGATGTAGACGAAGAATTTGACGAAAAGTAAGTTTATTTTTGTACTTTACAAAGAAAATAATTATGAATTCAGTTAAATTAACATGAATCTAAACTGTAAAATACGAATGAATAACATTAATTAATGGTTGAAATAACTATGCTAAAGTTTCATAGTAATTGTTATCAGAATTGAATCGAAATTTTTACAGAATTTCGGAAATTTCACAAGTTCACAGAATTGTTTCGCAGAAACTTTAGCATATTTATTTAAACTTTTAGTTTTATGGAGTTTCACGTCAATTTACGACTGATTCCATCTATGTTATTATACAAATAAATGAGTGAAATAAATTACTTTTTTTGTCAAAAAAAATTGTAAGTTGAAATTAAATTAGAGGTTGATATTTTTTAAATGTCCCTTCGAAAACTCTCTTTGCTTACTACACTTTATTATAAACCTTCCAATGATTGCCGAGTTTAGCGAATAAATGTAATTTCCGAAACTTTTACCGTGCCAATGGATGAACTTTAGCGGGACACGTGTCGTGCTAGAGAGTGAATAAAAAATGAAAAGTACTGTGTGACAGGGATAAAACACATTCCAGGTTGAATAAATGTAAAACTAATACATGAATATATGAAAGATATTGCGGGACTCTTGATGTTTTGACAGGTATTAGAAGAACGCGGCAGGGCTGCAGCCGAAAGAAAGGCAGGTTCGGAGACAGAAAACAGGACGAGATGATACCTACGCCTAAACTGCATCTAAAAACTGGAGGAATTCCGTTTCCCACAATGCACGTTATCTCTCCCACAAAATCCGCTGGACGCAGATGCCATCCGAGATTATGAAGAGATAGAAAGAGATGCATGAGATGCAAATTGTGAGGATTAGCTAGCGATCCGCAGGGAATGAAATTTCGCGATGCAAGAGGAATGCTGTTGATCGCGCATGCGTGATAGAGGAGACGACACATCTCATTGTTTCATTATCCTAGAAATCCACAGGAGATTGAACTTATGATTAGGAAAACGTCAGGCGCACTTTCCATTAAAATCGGGTTATCTATTGCTATGTAGGTAGTTGCACGAAAATTCCATCTTCATCATTAGCTGAATACGACACACAGTTACGTGATACAATGTTTTCCGGGATCGATTTCATGTCGGAGGCATGTTTCCTATGATATCAATACCTTGGATATCAAAGGTAATCTTTTCTGGAAAGACTTACGTCGGCCGAAATCTTCCTCACCAGAAATAGGACTTTTCATTGTTACCCTAATACTAAAATGTCGTTTACCACTTATGAGAGTGATAAATTAGCAGATATTCGCAGAGCTGAACTAACCCCGTGGCATAGGGGGATTTGCAAACCAAGAGAAGGTTCTGTGGATGCCTAGCAACAAGACCCCCAGTTTGAGAGGGCCACATTTTATGATGGTAAACTTCGTTAGTTTGTAAAGGTTTGTTAGGGCATACAAAATATGTATAATAAACGTTGTTTTGCCAAGTACCACACTTTATTTATTGACTACAACTTATCACGTGGGAAGAGAAAGGAGGCCCACGCGCAAATTTACATGGGGATCCTTTCTCCTTTGGTAGAACGACGACCCTATTTTCAAAGATTGCGGGGGACTGCAGGGTTCCTAACTCAATAAATCAAACTGACTTACTGAAGTACTAAAATATATGTATATTCCGCAATAGAAGCATATTAAAACGAGTATAAAACGCTTTCATATGTGGGTATTTCAGTAATTAAAAAATCTGTCGTAATGTAAAGGCTCGTTGACATAAACTTTCGACGTGAGCGAGAGACCAAGTGCCATCATGAGAATACTCAACAACCACTCCGTTTTCGTAAAAAATTTTTCTTGTGCACATACACAAGCACAAGAATCTTTCTTATGAACAATGTAAAACGAAATACTTATGCACGTTAAAGTAAACTACCGAAACAAAGTACTTAAGAATACGAAAGATTACTACCGAATACCGTAACATCTTCCAGCTATAGGATTCCATTTTTATACGACGTCGATTAAACGATAAATTACCAATCTACAATAAACTTCTCCGTGAAGTTTATCGAAAAGATACTCTCACAGTTTCATTATAACCCACATTATGAATAAAACATCTTGCGCTTAAACTTCAGCTAGTTTCCCTCATCTATTTTATGCGCCATATCTTCATTTACATGATCATCGGCGTCGCATCGGAAGATTAACATTTCCATCCCTGGCGAAGTGAGCTAAACTTTGAAAATCGCATTAACGTGATGACGAGAATTATAGGGCGGAGTAAAAGACAGGAGAAATATTCCTGAGGTAAGACAGTTGTTGCGAAAAACGTGTTTACATCGATACGAAGATTTCCTTAGAGGCGAGTCTCCCGAAAAATGTACACAACTCCGCAAAGCGTCATGTGGCAGTAGCTGCGTCGTTTACGTGCGTGATTCAGGAATTTCGGGAAAGTGTTTGTACCTCCTCGTTTCGGTAGCAAATCATTGAATGAAAATTTATATTCTTAAGGACGGTTTTACATATTTTAATTTAACCACTGAACATTCTCATAGGTTATAAAAACCGAAGCTTGACTTTTTCAAGCTCCCCAGGCCATTCTGTTCCCAATCATTCGGTTCCTCTCACAATTCCTGACCACTCCTTCGAATCCTGTATTCAGCAGATCATTGCGCTTTGCTGTTTACTCGATTAAATATTCTCTGATTTAAAAAATCCCTAGGAAAAGCGGATATGAAAAGGGCCTACCAGGACCAGGACTAAATCTTCCACTTTCGGTGCGGGTGATTCAACCAAGTAAGCTATCGAGCCAGAAAATTCTCTCATATCGAATTTTCCCCAATACCGCCCGGAAAAGGAAGATCCCAGGTTCTAGTCTTGGTTCTGTCAGACTTTTTTTAAATCCGTTTTTCCTTGAAAAACTTCCTAGATGCACGCCTTTGAGATAAAGCCCTTTAACCTTTTTCCTACTATCTTAATTTTATGTCTTTTCCACAGTCTTCTTAAAACTGTTTAAATTACCGAGGATAGTTTTTCACCACGCTTCAGATATTAATCACTATATAATGACTATGGGTTTTTAGTTGCTACCATTGATTAATAACATGTGAAACAATACCTTTGAAATGTATTTGCTGTTACTGTTATTCTCCGTATAAAATGATGAATAATTAATATACACAGACGTTGCTGCCATGTTACACCATGTCTAGTCATTTCAGGAGTATGCATAGAGAAAGGTACGAGTAAGTTGGGTTAACTTAAAATCAAACGTAGGAGTTATAGGGGTGAAGGGAGCATTTAAGGTATTGTAGTGGAAGATATTTGATGAAGGAAATGTAACGGTGGAAAAAGTATCGAAATATCTTGAAGAAATATATTGCCAAAGACATTCTATAAGATGGTATGCAAGGAAAAATAAAGTGCGATGACGAAGAAAAATTCCGTTTCATGAGTGAACAATGACATGTTAATTTAAAAACAGATAAATATCAGAAACATATCATCACTGTAATTTTTTGATATTCTCAGCTTCAATATATAGCAGCTTGAAACAAATATATCTTGATATTTCATGCACTACGTCTCACACGGAACGAGTGAAGGATATCATCTTCCATATATAACAATATAGATAGACGCACTAGTTTCAAGTCTGTTGTCTATGATAGAACTTGGCCTATCAATCCATATATCAAGTCGGCGTAACACACGGAACCTCAGCCAACTTGCGTCTCCTTCTAAATGTCAAAGGAGTAAATAGATACACTCACACTTGACCTCGAAGCAGTAAATAAGTCGGAGTGACTCACCTAAAATGCATTAGTAAAAGACAATAGGCGAGGAGAGTAGGAAAGGAGAGAAGGTTATCAGTTGATTAAACGTATCTAAGCCCGCATGAAACATGGACAGTGCTTTCAGAGAGCTCGAGGACGATGTATCCTGTTTTCAAACGATTAACCTCCTGGCTCTTTCTTAGTTCTTCAACTTGGTATGCGGTGAATTCATTCTTTTTTTAACGCATGCGCATCGTTAGGCATCAGATTCTGCAGACCCGAGATAGATTGTGCGTTCATTAAGACTATGTAACAAAACTATGGAAACTATATACCGAAAGTAAGAGAACTCGAATGGAGGAGTATTTAAACATTTTTTAATGGATCTATTTTTGTTTTCTCAATTTTATATAATAAAATTTTAGGTTTTTTTCTTTATTTTGAGATTGTTATGGTTTATTTTTCCTAAATCCTAGTGTGTTAAACTTTACCACGTCGGCTTTATAACAAATTCATTTATTTATTATGATTATTTCTTCCGCTTTCTCTCATTTATCTTTTTCTTCAGGTTAAAAGGTTATAATCATATTCATCTTATTTTAATTTACATTATTAACAAAGTTATCCCCATTCAATACCTGTTCAGAAAAATATATCTTTTATTGAAAACCAATTCTAATAAACAAAATTTGGAATTTTTCTCATTTTTTACATGACAACTTGCTTTATGTTTTCAGGGTATTTGTTTTCAATTTTTTCTCGCAAATACCTAAGATGAAAGTTTTAAATATAGTTTACTAACTTCTAGTTTTTGATCCATGGAATACATCAAACACTTTGTCTATGATGACGCTTGGTTTTAATGAAATTTGGACTACGACTATTATTTGCGGAGAGAATTTCGATATCGGTGTCCAAATGTGCGTGGTGACCCCTGCTGTTGAAGCAATTTCAACATTACTATAATGAGAATTTGCGTCATAAGTTTATTTTGAAATAGTTAGAGTTATAATTATAAATTTGACCATTGCGTAAATTCAATAATCAAGGTTATTTTACCCAAAAATAGTCCCTTGTCTTTTGGATCAATTTTAGAAAACAAAAATGAAATCACAAAGTTACATCAAGATTACCGTGCGACCAAAAATGTTACGTCTTAACCCCAAACTTACTGTCTGCAATTTGTTGTTATTTTGTTTTTTACACCCATACTCGAATATTTTAATCATAATCTTATATCTGTTCCAGCGAAAATTATTCACAAAACCTTTTAAAATTGAACTTTCGAAAAAACATCTTACGAAATAATCTTGAAGCGAATAAGGGCGATATCGTAACGCCTTCCAGACGAGCTTCCTTCACTTTCCCCTATCCTTGCCAACCCCATTTTTAACTCTCGAAAATATATATATTTTTTCCGTACGTTCCACTACTTAAACCAGCCGCTAAATAAATAATCTGGAAAATTAGGAAGTTTATTATTATTACCATCCACTTCCTTCCCATCCCGATTTTAGTGAATGGCTCGAACCACATCTTCCTGAGAGCGTCGCAAAAATCTTTTTTTTTTAACGTTTTCCAGCATTTG
This sequence comes from Ladona fulva, assembly GCA_000376725.2. Lineage (NCBI taxonomy): Eukaryota > Metazoa > Arthropoda > Insecta > Odonata > Libellulidae > Ladona > Ladona fulva. The sequence continues at coordinate 808,896 of KZ308261.1, forward strand.
GCACTGAGTATTAGGAAGTGGAGATGTTAAAATTAATTAAATTTTATAAAAGATAGCAATATCATCGGCTGAATATTATTCACAACTATCCTTCATTATACATTTTAGGATACTACCCTTCACGTTAAAAGTAACGAAACATCTTTACTATATAAATAAATAAATGGTGTGAGGTACTGCACAAATGGTAATGACTATGCTAAATTATGTATTTTTATTTTATTTATTATGTCATATCTTTGTACCATGTTACTTTTGTGTACATTTTATGTATATTTTCAAATTTACACATTTTTAGTGAAAAAACTGTAATTTTTAAGGAAAGTAATGTGACAATAAGCTTTAAACAGTCGAGATACCAATTTGCAAATAGATTTTTCATTTGCTCTGTTAGTGTTGCAAGTTTCTTGAGTCAATAAAGTGTTCTATTCTACTCTATTCTTCCTAAGGGATTGATTTGATAACAAGATTAAGGCTTATTAGTTTCCCTTTACATTTGGCTTACCTTAGTGAGAAAACATTAAATGATTCCAGAAATCTGGAATGGAACTGTTATCTTTTTAAATGCAAGGTTTGACATTTTAATGTTGCACCTGCTATTTCCGGTACTTTTAAGAAGCGACTTCCGGAATTAATTCATTTCACTGCAATACTTTGACTTAAATATAAATTACATATCCCGGAAACGTGGATAATATTTTTCGGGTATTTCTCCGAGTATTTCTCCGAGTATTTGTGTCTGGAATAACTCTTCTAAACTTAAATATACCCTATACTCTCCAAAACTTACAAATACCCAATAAAAATAAATTTGAATTGAAAGTTCTTGGACCAAATTATGGATTATTACATAGAATTCCACATTCATCTGGAATATCTTTACATTTGGATCAGCATTTTGGAATAAATGAAGATAAATACTATATGAAAGCATACGATATGCATATTACAAGAATCCGTGACAATAAAGGGCGATGGATGAAAATAAATTACCTAAAAAATAAAAAATATTAACATCACCTCAATCACAAACGTTTCTTGTAAAGACAAAGATTACTACCGATTCGTTCATCGTTATACGAAAGAAATTATCTCTTAAATAATGCATCATTTCATCATAATCGGTGAACGATTTACTCAGAAATACACTCTTGAGTACGAAACATTTCCGACCGCAACCTCCTAATAACAAATGCGGAGATTTGAGCTTAGATACAAATAGTAAAGTCGACGAGGAAAATGGAAATGAGATTAAAACGCCCCGAAGCTGGGAAAGGATTCAGGAAGGGCAAACTTTGAGATTCACTCAGGGATGACTCAGGAAAGGAAAGTTTGGAACCCAAAACAGGCGGAAATAATGGTCGAAAATACTCATTTTGAACTGGGATGCTCTTGAGTGCTGAGTGACAATATCCAGAAATCATGATGCAAAGATTGAATGATTTTGGAAGTGGGAGAATGGAAAATTAACCTGCTGTATGAGAAGCAAGCGATTAAAATGTCAAATTAAATAAAGGAATCATCGTTCTTTAAATTGTGAATTTTAGGAAATCTGTGACAGGCGATTTAGATACAAAAATTAATATTAAAGCTTCCTAAGGAAATGACTGAAAAGTAAAAATGTTGGAAATAATTAAGCAGGTTTGAGATATAGAATTTTCAAGAAAGTGAAACTATGATTTTGGTTTTATATTGTAAGGTTTCTCTCGGTGCGTGAATTTTTGTAATTTGCAACATCATTTTCTGATAAAAGTGCATGAAAACAGTGAAATGAAAGAATATAACGAGCAGATGCTGTGAATAATAATTCGGAAATTGGAGGAAATCGTGAAAAGTTACAGATTGTGGATGGGATAAAATAGATGTAAGATAGAATGGATGGAATAAATAGGTGAGTATATAAAGAAGCCAAAAGAATAACTAGAAACATTTACCTGAAATATAGACATCAACCTTTCGATTAATTGAATTTTCATGAAAAACATTTCACATAATACTCTATACTTGTTTTAATTTGCTGGCACGAGTACATGTTATGGAAATCAAAAAAACATTTCTGATTTGCAAAATGTTTACCTTATATCATAAAATTGTACTTTTGGACTAAGCAACAACTATTAACAAGTTAATACTTTGAACTAATCTGGAAATTTTGAGCTAAAATGAAGGAAAAATTTCTCTTGAAACGATTGGATTGCTGTCCCAATTTTTTGCCTTCTACTACGCTCTTCGCTTCCCCTGATTCATAGCACATTGGCAAGTATAATTCCGAACCGATAAGATTTCGAAACACATACCGTTGGTTTATGGGAAATTTCATACGGTGTTGCCAGCATAAGTTCGTTTGTCTCTCACAGTTCCCAATTTTACGTGAAATCGAATACGGCGGAAAGCTTTTGGCAGACGCAGAAAGTACTGGATAAATCTAGAGTTTATAACACTCCTGTTTCGCTGTCTCGGTATAAATAACCACAACCGGTTTGTAAAGTTGAATTTGTGCCCACCTCTAGCATTTAATGCCATAAAACTTCATCAAGGTTATGCTTAGTTAAGGAAAGTTCCGAGATATGTGGTGAGGAAAACCTACTTCCCTCTCGGATAATTACACTTTTTACCAAAAAGGAACCACTCCGTTGGAAATTCATTGTGATTATATGAAAGCTAATCTAAACGATGAGTCTTAATATACACTTTAGTAGAAAGTGATCTATTGTCGTTTCCCTCGAATGGATTTTCGATGAATTACCGCGAATAAATTTGCGAATTATGCTCTCTTCTCTTCAAAGTTCAGTTTACATTGCATATATTCATCGTCTCTGGAGAAAAAAAGTAATATCTTGAAAAACAGAGGTAGGCATCAGTGGCCTACAGAAGCGTATGATTTCCTGTATTTGGACTGTTACATTAGCCTTCCGGTAAAATCATAAAAATCGAAATATTCTGATTAATCTGAGCATACATTTGAATCTTCATGAAGCCTTATAATGCCCCATTATCCTATTTAGATCATAGTCTACATCGGTTAAAGATTATTTTCGAAATAAAACCAATGATACACAAGAAATGAGATGGAAACGTCACATCAATTCCGGAGAATCAAGATAATCCATTCTGTAAAGCCATTCACTCCAAGGGAGAGAGATAGCAATTGGAAACATCGGTAATGAGATTGCTGACTTTGAAAGTATTAATTGAACGAGAGCTAGAAAGTTTCCGTTTCATTTCACTACACTAAGTTAAATCTCCGTTTACGGTTAAGAAAAAGTTGTAAATAAGAATACGATATATAGGTGGGTTTCCCGGATAGCCAGGTTCGACTTTGTTGAAATTGGTCCCGGGCTCGATTCCCGGTAGGGACCTACGAGCGAAATAACCTAAGCTGTCGAATCACTTTTAACAATACTACTACGATGTGATTATAATCTCTAATAACGGACTCTTTAACATTTAATATTTTTCCATGAACCTTATTCATGTATTTATAATTCTAAAGACAGAAGGTTTGAGTTTCATGAAGGATAGAGCATTGACGAATGCTTGAATCTGCTTTATATGAGGCCAAAGAATAGAACATCACGATGGATAATGAAGAGTTATAGATGCAATATCTACGGCTTAATTCGTGATTTTTACGTGAATGCATGCAATCCCTAGAAGATTGGAGTGATAAGAATAATTGGCTAGATTCTATCATTCTTTTAGAGGTAGATTATGTTTTCTGCATCCGGAATTTGATTTCGAAATCTAACTAAACCGTAGCACTCGGAAATTTCGTTTTCAATTTCGCAAATCCATTTATAACTGTGTTCCACACTTTAAATATACAAATACTTGTCTGAGTATTTTTTAGGGTATAATAAATGGTAATAAAAGATCAGATCTTGAATACGCATATGCTAGATACGCTGATTATCTTATTCGGGAAAGCAATCAAAGAGTTATCAAGACTTCAGGCAGTATTTCTAGCTTTTTAGTTTACCTTTTCTTAGTATTTTTCTTTTAGTTTTTCTTTTTTTTAGTATTTCTTTTAGTTTTTTCGTTTCTGGACGAAAATTTAAGAATAGAGCAATTGCACAAGCTGCAGGACTCAATGATCAAAATACGAGTATGTATAGCAAAAACAAACAGGCCATCGTTATGTCCGCAGGATAAAACCTTCAAAACTAAAGCGGTTATTCAAACATTTTGACTAACCCACTCTATTCCATATCTAAGAAAAGACGTATTAAAATTTCGCTAACCACATTGCAATCCTTAACTTCTCGAAAGTTTCCTTGTTATAAGCTAATTTGTCTTTGCTGGAGGGTTCCTGAACTTTTAATCAATTTTCCTATTATTGGATTCAAAACATTACCCCGTATACCTCAAGGGATTAAAATATCATAGCCATACCTTCCGAAAAGTTTTGTAAGACAACATTCTTATGTTTTTCTTTCTAGGTGCCGTTTTGAAAGTTATATAAGATGGCTTAACTTAAAACTAGCTTTCCAAAGACCCGCTATATTTTCTTTTTTTATAAATAATATCGTAGTTTACAACGTGAATATCTCTGAGAAAATATCGTTTTTACTCTATGCATGTGTTGTATCAAATTTTATAACAGACTTCTTATTGCATTAACTATGCTTAATGTTATACATGTTTAATTCTACTATCTGTAATTCATAATTTTCCTTGGCGATTAGAATCATAATAGATATAGAGCTTAACATTTTCTTCATATAATTTTTCTCTTATTCATGACAATATTCGTTTCATCGAAGAGTTTTCTTGAGTATTGTCGCTCTACCTAGCACCTCCACAACTTATATTTTTATACGTTTTCTACCTTTCGGTAGCTTCATGTGCCTTTATTTTCCCTACTCAACGCCATTTCTTTCGTTTCTTCGTAATTATCCCCACCCTTGTTATTTAACAACTTTTGCCTTTGTTTTCCCTTCTGCTCTTTGAATTCTACGTTCAATTACAGGCTTTAGCAATCCCTTTCCTATCAATATTTGACTCACTGACACAACGATCTAAATCACCCAAAATACATTTTTATAATTTTAAATAGACGCGGCATGGTAGTTCAGTGGTTAGAATACCTGCCCTGAAAGTGGGAGACCTAGGTTCGAGTCCCAGTCATGTCACTGTTTCTCACACTTAATATTCCTTGGGATTCAGCCGCACAACTTCAATGTGCCAAAACTTAACACCTTTACCTCAATCCTAAATAGATTGTTTGGTAACGAGTCACATTATAAAATAAAGTCCTCATAATATCAGTTTTACAATACTTACAATAAAGACATGCTCTGAATTTAGTTTTCTTGACATCGATCTAAGCCAATCGAGATATGTTTTGGAAATTCTAGTTGAAATTAAAAATATAAAGGACAATTCTTCCGATAAATAATATCCAATGTAAGCGGAATAAAATGAAATCCAAATAATACGGAAAAAGTGCATCTCTGTCGCTGAGAATATTGAAAATTACTTTTCGTCAAATTCATGGTTTAGAAAAAAAAATTAATCTCGGTACGCGATATTTGGCGGAACTCCATCTTCACAATAATACAATCATTGTATGTTATTGTTCATGGATTAGTTCATGAATTTCAGACATCTGTGTTTCTAACATGTCAGACATCTGCTCTTCTAACATTTTAACCTTAGGAATCCTTTGGATATCTCCTCACTTTAATTCTACTCCTAAATTTACCAATATATTAAAATTTTAAGAACTTCCGTTTATATAAACTGTCGTGAGTAAACAAAAAGGCGTCACACCTTCAAGAATATGGGACAAAACCGCACCTGAATTTATCACCGTATTCCGACTATGATTAATCGTTTTACGCCTATCCACGAGTACCCATTTTGACTCATAAGTGCATAAGAAATGAAAAGGAAAACATTCCTACGCTCGTATAGGTTACGATCTAATGTTGTGGAGGAAAAACTTCATGAGAATTCATGCAAACAAAGGGTACGAATGGGGAACGTAAACATTATCGTCATATATACACCTATATTCTAATACTTTTCCGCATACTTATGACACAAAATTGTCCACCCATTGGGGATGGGCAATTAACTGTAAACACAGAACTTAGGATCTACAGATGATAAAAAAGACAGCGGGGATTATACGAAAAAAGACCTGAATGAACGAAAATGCACACCAAGAACGACCTCCCGATTTGGGTATAGGGTGAGAAGATCTTCCTACCTTATCGTAGATCCCGGCACTGGACAGCTCGTTCTCGATGACCATGACGATGATTCCGAACATGCCCATGACAAGAGCGTAGTCACTTATCCTCTTCCTCTTCTCGAACAGAGCCTTCCGCCTCCCTAAACGGTAGCCTACGTTGGGTTTGTTGTGCTTGGCCGCCGCAGCTGCCGCGGCCGCCGCCGAAGACCCTTTTCCGCGCTCCTCCGTGTACTTGGGATATTCGGAGTGGACGCCCACGAGGGCAATGCCGGCCTCCTCGCTGGCAGTGTCTTTGGCGCCGGAGGTACCCTTCATGGCCGCCGGAATTGACAGCGTAGAGACGGGCTTCCGCAGCTGCGGGGAAGGAATTGCAAGACCATCGTCAAATGGGTCTCCCATCGTCACTCACGCTTATTGGTTTGGGGAAGAGTTGCTAGGACGGAGTCCCGAAAGGGAATCGGCGGGTTACGGCGGCCGCGTAAAGCGGACCACGAGAAAAAAGAGAATAGACCAATTAAGGCAGATTAAGAATGATGGGCAGGGAGGACGAAAAAATGAAAGCATAGATGAGTTTCTCCTCTACAGGGGTGATGTTTAAAAAAAGGAGTCAGATGAGCGGATATTCTTTTCTATCTTCTCTCTGCGCTTGAAAAAGCGGGTGTTTTTTGAGGCGTCGGCTGCGAAGTGGTCCAGCGCTATCTCGCGTGACTCACGTGTTGTCGGTCCTGCTGGGATACATTTGGTGTTAAAAGGCGTTACAAAGGCTCCTGCGGTGAACTGATTCTCTGATGCTGTGAACGAGAGTGGAGACTTTTATAAAATGTTAAAAGTCTCGCGTTTATCAGGGGACCAATATTTCTGTGGATGGAGAAATGAGCTAGAGTTGCAAGTTCACCACAGCAAATCACTGAGTAAACATAGCGTTCAAAAGAAGCTAAATGGAGTCATTCACTTGTCGCTTAATCTCATCTTCCTCTTTATCTCAAGGGTTTCAATACATTAGGTGTACAAAGGTATTCGTACTGAGAAATAACGGAACGGAACTCCTAATTTGTACCTACATCATAGTAAAAGATGAAAGACAACGAGCAATTACTACTATTTATTGTCAAGGAAATTAAGATCTATTGCGATGTGATCTTTTATTCGAGAATTATTGAGATCTATATGGCGAGGCGTTACTTTATGAAAGGCCATTGCAGAGAACAAAATATATAGATTCCGAACACAAAATTCATTTGTATCTTCACAAGTCGTATTATTTGTACTCGTAAAATGAAAGAAAAATGTACAGTGAACGATCTTTATTCATGTCTTGCAGGAGAGTGCTTTCCTCGAAAGTTCCTACGCGGAAAAATTTGGAAATCTATCAAATTAAGAAACATAAAATTTACTTCGAGGTATTTAATGTGAAAAAATAGTTGCTACAATGAAAACGTCCAAACTTAATTGGAATATTTAACGAAAACTGAACAGAAAATATAAAAGTATGAACTCAATGAATTAAATGGAAGCTAATAAAATTAATAAAAACAGAAATGCTCGATAAAATAGCTTTCCCCCTCGGATTGAAATTACAGTCATGGAGTAATAAACTCGGCTTTATTCGCCTGGCAAAATATTTAGCAGCTCCTCATTGTTATCGAAGATGAATTTTCACTTCTATATCTCTATGTCTTTTGTAACTATTTTTATAAGTATCTAATTGTGTGCAATAATAAATTGAACTTTGTATGAAACATTAACATATAACTGAAAAGAAATGAAATTTGGAAGTTTTTATTTGATTTTCTTCGGAATGATATCCTCAAGACAACGCTTTGAGGACTTTGTCTTCTAGTGTTTGATTTTGGTTTAGAATCAGCATAACCTACTTATATTCTAATACGGCTAATTAAAGTTATGACAAGGTACTATCTGTAAATTTATTAACTTTGCTAAAAGGAATACGGGGGCAATGTAACAAAAGGCAAGAAAGTAAAATTACCATTTTGGCGGGTTTTTGGCATTCGAAGACAAGAAACTCTTTGTCAGAGCTACGCGATGGTAATCTTGCCCTCAAATTCTTGAAATTTTTCAATGAGTAACGCCTCATTCACAAATTTTACGAGCAAGCGGGGAGATAACCTGACCCACATCGAGCCGCTGACTTGTACACAGCCCCCTGCATCGTTACATCACAGATATTTAGCGTAAGACGATCAACCTCCTTATTACAACCACGATCCTCCGTCAGGGAGCGGGACGCATGGGCATAACGTTCACTGAAATCACCACAAACAACCGCACTGGGAGCACAACAGCAGCGATGGAAGGCACGAGTGGATTTTATGCATGATTACAACACGGAGGCCCTTCCGATGGGCACTAATTCAACAGCGATTTGCACGTCATTGGTCCACACCAAAAAATCCACACTACACTGATCACTCGATGAGGCACACTAGAAATTATTTGCCTTTTCTTGAGAAAAATGAATTTGCGCGCACACCGATTGGAACCCGCTCGTGAAAATCTCTCCAAGGCGCAAATTAGCGTGGAGAACAGCTTGAGGTAGTAGGCAAATGTGGGGTATCCTACGAGCTTTAGCACCTCAAGATGATGTCCACTTGCCGTCTGGCAATGGGGAGAAGATGCCGCGATCTTCTCGGAAGTGTCACCCCCCACTCCGCCCGCCCACTCTCCCGCCTCCTATTCTATCTTCCCCACCGAACTCCTCTCCCAGAACCTCACCAACACGCGACGGTCTAGCATCCTTGGGTCGGAGCCCGATAGGATAGTTGGGCTGGGGGGATAGGGGGTCTGGGACTGGGGAAAGGGTGACTGGGTTTGGGGGCTCAGTGGAGGGGTAGGGAGGCTGGCTCGCCGCGTATTACGGGAAGAGGAGGGGAGACCAAAAGTGGTCCACGGAAAAAAGAAGAGTAGCCCGTGTTCCCCTATATTAATACTAGACCTACACTGAGGATATCTTTCCCGCAGAAATGGGTTTCGAGTAAACTTCGAGAGAGCGCGGTTTCGTTCCTCGCTTTTTTACCTCCAAACTTCCTGCGGATTAGATGCACCCAATGTTTTTGTTTATGGTTAATCAACGGTTTTATCGGGGACGGGAAACCATTTTGGTTTGGAGGACAGCTCGTAACTAGCCAGAATTTGCGAACTATCAAAGGGAGAGGCAATTGGATGTGTGATGGAGAATGATAGTCAAGACTTATGAATGGTATCTCTCGGTTTCATGAATGTCGCAATAACAGGAAGACTGGCTGAAAGAAACAAAGGTAGATGTGACCATCCAATACCGAAGTCTAAGAAGCATCAAACGATACGTAATGCATAAATTAATTCAATCAAACTGTTATTGGTAAAAATTTCGCAAATTTTCAATATTAAGTTTATCAATCCATTCGTTTTGTTCTATAAAGTAACGCTACAACTAGATTTATAATATATATTGTTTACGATTACACGGTTCACGATTACATTTTATGTTATTTTCAACAATTTTCCTTGTTGCTTTATCCTTAAATCATTCTCTAATTCATCATGATGTCCGTTCCCCTGTCTCTCAGTAATTAAAATGCGAAACCTGTTATAATTAACATTTCCTCTATGAATGTGCGTGTATATCCTCAATTTTTTTACAGAAATTAAACATATATGCTGTTTCCCAATTTAATTCACGAAATTAAAGGAGGGCCGCTGCCGTTGTTCAAAATTGCTGCTGGATTAGTTGAACACGTGGTATTTAGCTAAGAGCAATAAGACATATCGATTCATAAATTGATATATTTCGAAAAGATCACATTTGTGTTGCGTATAAATTTTAGGACTTAATTTTTTTAGATAGCAATGAGATAGTTTAAGTACTGGCCTTGTGGAATTTCGCGCCGTTACTCTGATTCCATTATAAATTACAATTAAACGACAAATTCATAGTATTATCTCCTATAGGAGATAGAGCTTCTTTAGACGTTTTATTATTATTATGATTTTTTCGCAGTTAGCACGTTTCTAGTATTCTCTTATACGGTTTTTTACTGTAAATATAACCGTGTTCCACTTATGACGTGTTAAAAAAAACGGCCACGTTCCCATAATTTAACAAAACACACAAAACTCGAATTTGCATTTTATAGCTCTCGATTCCCATCGCAGCGTGTTTAACAGATCCAGCGTCAAGAGACGCAAATGGATTTTCAGTAATTCAGAGAAAACAAATCCAACGGGCTGCCGATACGCGGAACCATTAAGATAGCAGCGATGGAAACAACTTGATTGTTCGCTGGTCCAAAGGACCATCAAACTGTGACCTATATTTCATTCGGCGCGCTCAAGTTCGAACGTGATATGAATGCGAGAGGCGTGAAATTTATGCGTTTAAAAGTTCGTAGCGCTCCCCTTTCCGCCCCGTTGCGGAGAATATCTACCGTTTCCGAAATAAAGAAGATACTGTGGAGTGGAGTTATTAAAGGCAATGTGCTCCTTTCATCTTTCCTCTTCTACCACGAACCACGGGAAAATCATTTTGGACGAACACGTAATTAGCTAACGCGTTCACCCATATGAAGGGTTTTCAGCTCTTAAGTTTGAATGCGCGAATTAAGAAACAGAAGCCGCTAATTAAATAGGATGGGATATTTTTATAATCTGCGATATCGAAAGAGATGTTGAATGATATTAAAGACGCGATGAGTTATAGAGTACGTACTTTTTTAAAAGTGTTTCGACTACTCAAGTTATTCCGCACGTGAGTCCCCACTGGGAATCGAACCCGGAACTTTCATTTTCACTTTCGTTGTGACTTTCACCGAAGTTGAACGCGTTGCCCACATGGTTATCGTGAGGCCCGATGAGTCATCAAGAAGTAAAGGAAAGTACATAAAGTTGGGAACTTTACGGCACATGAACCAAGAATTATGATACTGTAACACCATACCACTACCCAAGTGGTCACCCACATCTTCACGTAATATTCAAATCATAATGTAAGAGCTATCACAAAAACCTTACACCTGGCTCTCAGTATGAAACTGGAAGTTAGCAACAAAAGTGTAGTTAAGGTTTGAATTATTTTTCGCAGAAAAACTGAGCTTTCATGTTATTCTTCCAAATCAACTTTTACGCAAGAAGAAAATATCAAGTGTTGCGTTTCCCCAGCTCAAACAGTATGATACGTTAAAAACAGTTAGCGTATTGGCTAATCAGCAAGAAAACGTATGTAAAATTTAGTGAAAAATTTGGGCTCGAGTCTTATACGCGGATAATTTTTCTCCAAAGGAATTTTCGTAACATATAGCATGTTTCGTGTGAATTCCATGCTAGCACAAACGTGTATGTACATCAAATACCAGATTCTGTATTAAAATCTAATCCATTTGCCATTAAACGTTAACCATATTAACCATTAGAGATTGTGTCATTATAATGTAATATGTACTTTATAATCCAATAATAATAGATGATTGACATATTATAATCATATATTAATACATATTAATAGGGAATTTAGAAGGCTTTGTTATGAATTTCAGCTACTGTGGCCTAAATTAAAGTAACGTCATTAAAACACAATAAACATACTTCGTGTTTTCCAAAAGAACAATACTTTGCGACCGGTTTTGACCCTTCAGGGTCACCTTAAGGGTTTGACGTGGAACAACTTCAGAGGTTGGGTATGGGGTTAGTGGGAATTGAGGTTAGTATCCTCAAACGAACCATTTCTTAGCTGCCGCTGTGGGTATTCTTATAAAAGTAGAAGACATTCGGATAGCCCGAAGGACATTGCCGAGACAGCTGGACAATACAGTGAAGCAATGAGTAGTCGCGTGAATTATTAGTCTTCAGGAAACTGTAGGGTTATGTATCATCGGAATATATCGGAGGCAGTAGCGTCCGAGTGCTATCAATTCATTCGCGTTCTCAATCAGAATTGTATTAATGCGACCGTTAAATTTTCTGAGGCCCTGATTGAAACCCCGCCAAGGAGTAAATTTAAAGAAGAGATTTTAGAATCATTTTCAGAGTACTGAGTTAACAAGTAATAAAAAGGAACGCTTCAAGAAGCTATGTAATATACAAGCTCTAATGTTTAGCGAAATAAGTAGACTCCTTTATTCACTTACTTTGTTAACATTTCGTTCTACTTTTACTTCCATCGAGTTTGTATTCGTAAAATTAGTTGTTTCTGACCATAGAGAGTATATAATTAAAGGAGAGATTTTTACAAAAAATAAAGATGGAAAATTGGAGACTACCAGAATATACTGCTTTGCAAGACAAAAATTAAAGAGGCAAAAGGAACACATTTTAAATCAAGGCCTAACTTTCTTCCAAATGTCGCATCAATATATATTTCTCAGTTTATCAATCGGTGGAAAAGACTCAAGATTCTTAATTTAACTCTGAGTTAATTGGTAGTCTCGATGTGTCTGGATAAAGAATAATTTTATTGATGACGACTTCATGAGGCGAATTTTGGTCTTAAGAAACCACTCTTACAATTGACCTTTTTTCAAGTCGCGAAGACAACAGCCATGCGCTCACCAGGAATCGAAACCCGAACTCCGAAGTTGTTAGGCTAACACGGGTAATCCCTACACCACCGAGCTAGGCCAATGAGCCAGAGAGAAAAGTAAACATTTTCTTCATTAAAAAAAATTGAATACTTAAATCTTCGGAAGCGGGGAGTAGCGAATATTTTAAGTAGAGAAAGAACAATTGCCGCAAGGTGTTATTATAAAAGCTACATTTTCATAAGAATGAAGTAGGAAAACTTTTCCATCGAGGGTTTAAACCAATATACGCTTCAGCTATTCAATTCCGTTTTAACTGGCTTATTCAAGCTTCACTAATTTAATTTTACTTTAGCTTGCTTGTTGAATATAACATATAATTAAACTTACTTAATCTTTGCAAGCGGTAGAAGTTTTTCTAAACCTTCCATATTGAAGTCTAGGATGATTCTTTATTTTATGGTTCGCTCTAAGTTTCTGATGAATGTTGAGATCCTATTGTTTAATCAAAATAAATGAGAGCATTTGATTGGTAATTTAACTAATCTAATTACGTAATAATTCTGTTTGGAAATTTGACATATTATCCGTTTAAACGATAATCGATCGATAGTAATCGATTTGACTGATTAATTTTCACTAACTTTTCTTTGTTTAATAGCTTTGAACTTGATTTTTGAAAATACTGTTGGAATTTTTTCAATCAATTCTCAAGTAAGCTGCAATAATTAGTTTTTGCAACCTTTGGGACATTTTATCTGCAAATATCGGTAAATATCGATACTACCGAAACCGTCGGTAATTAGTAGGATATTTTTTCGTTAAAAAAGGCATCATACTTCTCACCAATTTTACTAGTTTTACAGGTTTGCGTTTGAGGTAGCGATGCATGCTCGAAAAGTTGACACGGAATGAATTTTATTTATTTACTAAACCGAAGGAAATGTGTACTTTAAAAGTTGTACAAGTTTCCTCGTGGGATCCTAGGGCTTGACCTCGGCACGCGACAAATGAAAGCTGAAATAGCAATGGTTGGTCTCTAATCAGTACGTTAGAGACATTGCTTCTAACAAAGGGGTCGAAACTACAGTTATGGCTTTGGGGCAACTCATAACCCCAGCACTTGGAATTAAAAAGCCAACCGACCTGCCCACCTTAATGAAAAGTTTTCTCATCAACCAAGTACCTCTACACCGATTTCAGCCGAACTTTCACTCCTGACATATGACCTAAATTAAGCTCCAAGTATTTCCGAGCAAGGGCTTTGTTTATTGGAAAGATAAGTTCAACAATGGAGTAATAAGATAGCCAACAGTGACATAACAAAAAAGAGATTATGTACATATTGTTGCTCTGAAATTAAGAAACACATTACATTAACGTTTTAAATCATTAAAACTGCTAATTAAATGTTCTGAAATCAATAACTACTGACATCCGAATCACGTAATCATTTAAAAATGTAGTTCAGTTAACCGCTGAAACTATAAGAATACACTGTCTTTCTGCGGAATCGAGTAAACCTTACTTAACGTTTTTTGTATCTGGTTGCGTTACATAAAGACACCATTTTCAGTTCTTAAGAATAAAATTCAAAGATATTAAACAAAGAAAATTAAGAATAATAAGCGAAATCGATTGCTGAGCTGAAACAGAATATGTAAAAATTTCGAGCAGTATAATTACGTAATTACTGAAATAGATTATTAAACAAATACATCCATTTACTTGAACGAAACTGTATTGTTATTGTCTTTTTCAGGAATTTAGTGAATGGAATCCGAAACTTCAAACTTCCTTCCATTTAGAATATATTTAATTTCAGTATATTAGTAGACAACATTACTTTTAATTTTTAAGTTATACAAATACTTTTATTAAATTTCTTTTACTTCCATATGGACTTAAATGGGCATTTTCGATATTTATTGTAATATCAATGATATCCTGATATATGTGAAAATCACACGAGTTTGAACGTAACAGGTTTGAACCAAAATTAGCAACGTTTTAACTATGAAAAATTTCCTAGGACATCTATTAATCAGAGGAAAGAGTGAGAAGGAAACGTCAAACAGAAGTTGGCTGCTAAAGGAATCTCGGCTTACATATCCAACAGGAAGGGTGACAAAGTTCGCTTGGAAATAATCCATTCGAATATCTCTTCCTCGAGTTACTTTTACTTCAAAACCGTCTGGGAGAAAATCCAAAAAGCACGACATGCGTGATTAGCTGTATAGTCACCAAAGTTAACGCCGATGATTTAGGACTTCGGAAATTTACGGATGCTTCCTTGAAATGGGATGAGAACACAATTACTTTCCTTGAACAGATGCCTATGGCTAGGGAACAGATGAAACTAGGGTTAACACCTCAGTTAGCTCGTCAAAATTTAAATGTAGTCGACTCAGTTGAATATCTTGGAATCGCCCTTACCAATAATTTAAACTGGAGCACACATATTCGAAAAATATGTGGTAAAGAAACTAAAAAGCTCGTTCTTATAAAGAGTATCGTTGGTAGATGCGATGGAAAGGTTAGAGAGCGATATTATTTCACGCTAGTTAGGACCCATCTGGAATATGCGGCGAGTATATGGGATCCAGCGGATGAAACGAATGCTCGCGAACTCGAGAAAGTGCAGCGCAAGTTGATACGATTTGTTAAAAAGTGCTATGATGGGAAAGAAAACGTTACGTAAGTGCTCTCAGACAGGTTGGAAATCCTTGAAAGAAAGGAGATGAAAAGCTAGGCTGCGATTGCTTGCTAAATTCAGAGAAAGTACATTTGCTGAAGACGTAAATGATATTATGCAACTCTTCCTGCTACTTCGGCCGATCCGACAATGAGCGTAAAATAAGAGAAATAAATGCGAGGAAAAGTCGTTTCAGGAACTCATTCTTTACGCGATACGCGATAAAATTAAACTAAAGGTGTATCCGAACGCTAGGTGTTTACACCCCCTGCCACACGCCGAAAGGGGGCTTGCAGGTTATAGATGTGGATGTACATGAAAACGGAGATTTCGACATCAATCTGGATATTTCTTAATTCTTCCGTAATGAAGAGTTTAAAGGACTTTTCACAGAGGGGAATTAATCCTTTGTAAGACTAAATATAGGATTGTTTTTCTACTTTTTTAATAATCTAAATTTCAACATTAGTCTTATGGAAGGGGGCTTCATAAAGAGAAAGACCTGATGACGAATGTCTATGATGACAGAATGAAAAAAAAGTTTAATTTATTGGTTTAGAGTGTTTTCTGTGTATAAGTAAGATGTGGACCGTAAAGAGAGAAGAGATCAAAATACTGGAACCCTTGAAATGTGTGTGAATGGCGTGAAATGGAAAAAGTTAGTTTCGTGGATAGAAAAAGAAACTCGGAAGTTGGAGATGGAGGGAGAATGAAGGGTTTTTATTGAAGAAATAAGCGACAGCAAAAACATGAATGTCTCAAATATTAGGAAGGTATTACTGATTTTAGACAGGATATGAGGGAGATTAATTCTAGTAAGAATACAAGGGAAAAGGTAGAGAAGAAGACAAAGGTATAACGCATCTTAAAATTATGATAAAATGTAATGTAACAAATAGGATGTATTTACGAAGTCACGCTTGGACATGTTAATTTTATTTTTATATGTATCATGACATAAATGGTGGGATAAGCTGTCAGAAATTAAAGGGGGCGGTAAGAAGGGAATTTTAGGCCAGATGAACCTAAAATAAGTTTGACGACTTATGATAACGATGGTTGATGATAATATTGGTACACTACTACCAAAATCCAATAAGAATTCAACGCTCAGTGCCTCTAACAAACTAGTGCATCAGGGTATATATATAGGCATCAAAAATTATAATAAAAAAAAACTCACGATTCAAAATATTTTGATTTGGAATTCGTGTCGTACATAAATTCATTAAATCTACGAAATGAATATTATTTTAAACCCAAAGTATGGAAATGATAATTTAACAGTAACGCTGATTGCAATGTTGTGCCTCAATTGATTTATCGTGTAAGGCAGGTATTGATTGTATATAATTTACACGATAAATTTTACGCTCCCCTTACATAAATCAAAAGTGGCTGGTACAGTGGTTATACAAACACCGATGCTGCTAATTGATGGTAATAAACACAATGACGAAAGAAAATAGGTTACTCTTCATGCCACAGCTTAGTTATCTCACAGAGTAGTGGGTCCCAAAACAAGGATTCCTCAGGGAAAACCCACAGAGATGGATGACGTGGTGACAGTTCATGCGACAATTACTATTCAAAGAGACAATAGAGGGCCATGTGGATAAGTAACGTAAACACTATATCTGAGTAGTAAATATCGATGAACTGGTGTCGTCGAATATTTATACGAGCATATTCAAGAAAAGTAAGTGGTTTACTTTTAAACTACTCTTTTTCTGTTTAAAATCGACCTAGATCAAATAATTTCTTAGAAATAGAACTTATTCTGTTACTGTTAACTGACTTTTCACGTAACTGTCATTTTGGGCCCTCTTTTTCTCTCCACTGTTCAATTTCCCATGCTTCAGTTCATAACTCCCAAAGTCACAGAAATTATTTAACGTTACAAAAGAGAAAACTAAAAGCTTTGGTGTGCCGTTTATAAAGAGAAACTCATTTCCTTTTGATGTAATAATTCACTTCGACTGTGAAAGAGTTGCGGGATGAATATCATTAATGTCGCAGCAGCCACGGTAAACTTCGGAAAGAGATTTTGGTTGCACGCACGTTAGACCTGTGAATGTCTAGAGGTGCTTAAACAAATTTAATTAGACGGAGAATAAATTCCACGAATTATATTTGAATGAAAATGGGAGTTATTACGTTAAAAATCGTTGAGTTACTTCCAGGATAACACATTCTCATTCACTATTTTGTGTGAATTTAATCTTTGTCAAGGGACGGACGAAAATTCACAACTCTGAAAGCTAAGAATTAAACCTAAAGTTTAATGACAGAACCGGAAATTTTCCTCATACAAAACATTTAAACTATCAAAGTTCAATTAAAAATTGATGGTCTTTCTACCACCCACCTCACTTTGCTCGGCTTGAAAAGGAGATAATTTTTCCTTAGTATGGCATGACTTATGTTTCAGATAACTGACCTAAAAATCTCTTTTTTAATTTTGTTATGAAATGAGAAAGCGCAATTCATCCATCATAATGTTCAGAAAGAGTCAGAAACGAACACGGAAAGCCTTCTTCAGTTACTTTCTAGGCCAGAGACTGTCGAACAATGGAAAAGCTTCAATGAAGAACTTCCGCCAGGAGAGTAAAAATTAAAAAAAAAATGATCGCGAATTAAGGCGGCTAATTTTAATATCGAAAAAGAATGAATTTAATTGAGGAACGGATTTCATTAAGTGGAAAAGGCTGTAGGAGAAAAAAGGTTGAGAAATAATAATATCCGAGGAGGAAAACATAAAGGCTTGAGAGAAAATGAGAAAAGGAGCGTCGGGGTTGAGGGTAAAATAAAAACGAGAGATGTATATTAGAGAATAAGTTAAAGGAAGTACACGAGAGAGAATGAAGAAAAAAAAATTTCACTCGGGATTTTGGAGCGATAATGAAAATTAAGAGTAAATAATGGAAAAAACAAGACGAACATAATTTTGTATTTTCCAATTTTAAAAGCGAACGGACGGTGATTGTTTGGCATCAAAGGGTACATTTTACGTCGTAGTTTATGGTCGCGACATTTTAAGAATTAATATTTTTTTAATGGCGGATGAAAGAGTTTTAAACAGAAGATAAACTGCGTTTTCTAATCCTTTTCTACCCCTGTTAAGAAATAAATACTATATTATGCATCAGACAGGTGCGAGTCATGAAACTGCGCTTGAACATGAAGGGGACTTGCGTAGTAAATTAAGAAAAAACTCATTTAATTAACGTAATCAAAAAACACGGTTTATACAATTTAGTGCCTTAGTTTCTCCCCAACTAAATTTCCGCAGTCTAACAGAAACGTATGTTTTCCTCGTTCTTAAACTATAGAATAAGATAATTCCAATTCAAAAACAGAGCTAACAGGGAATATGATGCGATTACCCGAAGAAAATACGACATTTATGCAGGGGTTTATCTACTTTAAAGTGGTGAATATTCTG
Organism: Ladona fulva; assembly: GCA_000376725.2. Taxonomy (NCBI): domain Eukaryota; kingdom Metazoa; phylum Arthropoda; class Insecta; order Odonata; family Libellulidae; genus Ladona; species Ladona fulva. Next base: position 827,744 of record KZ308261.1, read on the forward strand.
AAAAGACTAAAAATTACCAACATCTGTAGCTGTTAAGTCGGTGCTCAAAATCAAACAGTTAAATTCATCTTCAATTCAGAATGGTCTGATCAAATCACTTACTTCAGCGACTATCACGGCAAAGGCTCGAGGCAAGGCGTACGCTTCATACCCTCTCTCTTTTCCACAAAATCTTAAGGGAAAATTCTCCTTTCTACCTGTCATCCTGTTCCCACATTTTAAACTCTTCCCAGAGTCTAGCAACACGCTCCAACAACAAACTAACGATACAGTGCCACGGAACAGACATGAGTTGCAAATCCTTCCTTATTCATGATTCCAGATTGTGAAATACAATTCCACATAATAACCTCACCATCTCCACCATCTTTCAAACGCTTAATATTCAAACACCTCTTCGAAACTGAAAACCAGTGTATTCCTTCATCCTGAAATCCACGTTTACCACACTATATCATCACCCTCTTGTGATCAATGCGCTACAGTTATTATCAAGACTCATTCATAATTACAATTA
>KZ308261.1:831057-876770 GCA_000376725.2 Ladona fulva
TTTCATACATGTATGTGCGTAGTTTCAGTTTTCTCTTGCAGATAACAGAGCTGTTTAGTCCGACCGTGTTAAACGTTACAGACAACGTGCTGTTTTTGCATTTCTGTGTGTAGAAAAAGGAACGGTAGGGAATATTCACAAACGTTTGTGCAAAGTGTATGGAACATCTGCAGTCAAAAATAGTACGGTTGGTTGCTGGGTAAGGAGGGTGAGTGAATTAGAAGGTGGTTGAAAGAGAAACCCGGCTCCATAACCTGAGCGCGGACTGGTACCGACAGGGCATGCATACCCATAGTGAATCGCTGAAGAAAGGAACATAACTAAAAGGAGATTATGTAGAAAAACATATCGAGAAGAAAAAACATCGTTTCATATGTATGAATTTCAGTTTTTTAGAGTAAATTGTTTTTGAGGAAATACGTGGAACATTACTTTGTGACCTATCCTCGTACTTGTTGCTATAATGTATTGTATGTTTATTGTAATTTTTCATACATTACTTCCGAATTTTTGTCTGGGATAATCAATAAAGGGCCTAGTGTAAGCAGGCCAATGTAAGAGAATACAAGTATAACAATACAATTATTTGTTCATTTGATAACACAAACGATACTAATATGCTATTGCCAATATTAGGAGTGGAAATAAATAAATGCAAAAATACCTATGCTCAAGTGACACGCCATCTGTGAACACAAAATTCGCTCATTGAATAAATTCAAATACTAAAAAGGTGCAATAGTATTAATCGGAAATGTTACCATTAGAAGTTTACGAAAGACAAACATTTAGACATTTTAGGCGCAAAATATTCTCTTATATAAGCGGTCTATCGCCGGGTTGGGTGGTTTAGGTCAATAAAATTAAACCGCTTCGACATTGTTTATTTCTTTAAATGTAAATAAAGGAAATTTTAGAGACAAAAGTACAACAAAACTAAACTCTAGCTTTCCACTAGGGAACTTCGGAAGATAGATCACGCATTGGAATGAAAATGGCACGGTAGACCACATACTGGAAGAGTACCAAATATTCTTACGTAATCTTATCTCAAAATTACTTACCAATCACTTGTATAACCTTATTGACTTTCGTTCTTAAATAATAAATATACGGCTAATCAGAATTATTCCATTAGTGAGAGAATTACTTCATATGAAGCTAGGGGATAATAATCGACATAAAATCGTACTCATATACGAAATTTAACACTTACGAGATGATTTTGACCGTACCCTTTTAGCGTTATGAGGTAATAGGGCACTGAAAAATCATGAATTGCATATGTATGTGATGATGAAATGAAACCTAGAAGTATCTCTGATATGCAATTACCAAAAGGATGGTTTATAAGATACGAAATCACTATTATGCTAATGTCGGACCAAGGCTGAGTTTCAATGTCAACTTTTCATCCGGAAAATAGGTATATTTACCGGTGGTTTATAGGGTAGAGTGCGATGTTGAAAATGGCTCGTAAACCCGCACGCCTAACAAAGTCTACGCTACGCGAATATTAAAGGAAGGTATTAATTTGATTGGTAAGACTCATACCAAACAAAAATCTCCGCATAGCGGAAACCGCTAACCCATTCGTTTCCATTCTGTTTTTGAGGCAGGCCCATAACTCAATCGGACCAAGCAAACATAATCGAATCATTTCAGTATGGAAATGGTTCACAAATTCAAATTCCGTTAAAGTTCTCTATATCACGCTTATAAATCTTATTAAATTAGAACGTTCTGGATGAATGGAAAAATTCCCTTTAGAATGCTTTCACCATGGATCAAAAGAGGTATACGAATGAATTTCCGAAATATAGAAGTAACGAGTCGTTATTTGCTTATAAATGTAACAAATTTCACCGAGAGAAACTTTCAATTTTATTAAAATCCTGAAAAGATTCCATAATTCTACCTATGAAATCAAACGTTGTTAATAAAATCACACCAACGAAGAGAGAATATTTGTGCTGCTCAAATCAGTTAATCGACTTATATGTTGAAATAAATATAGCGGCATTCGATTTCTTGGATAGCTAAAACTTCCACGAGTCCCTTTCTAACCATCGAAAATTAAATCGATTTTCAATGCCTTCCAAACCGTGATGCAGCGATGAAAAACGAATCAAAAACCAGTCTGTAGGACGTTGTCCATCAATTGAAAGGATGTTTTTTTGATGAAGAGAAATATCAAAAATTCATTCGTATACGTTATTTCACCTAGAAATGACCAAGTGCGAGTTCAAATGCTTATGAACACTTTGCTTATGCCAAGAATTGGCTCACACATAATACATTTAAGGATTTTGACTGAGTTTATACTTTCTAGGAAGATGAGTAGAAGGTCGAGCATATATTATTCATGGGATTCTCTTGGTTGACAGCGTACGTATCACGAAGAACAGAGGTCAGGGTTCAAAAATAGACCTACTTTCCAGGAGAAAAATTATTGTTGAATCGGAATAAAGAAAGACTGAATAACTAGATTAACTAGAAAAATAGCAAATTTAACAAGAGAAAATAAAAAATGCTGATTATTTTGTGTTAGCCGCTATAAATATTCTGTATTCCGCCGTTTAAAATTGATTACTCATTTTCATGGTAGCAGGGCTCCCGGATGGCTAACTTTTTGGCGAAATTAATCCCGCGTTCGATTCCAGAATTGGAATGGGACCCCAATTTGAGGATTGACTTCAGCCTTCGAAGCACTTATACCACCACTTGAAAGAAACCCTCCGTTCTTTTGTCCATCTAACATTTATCGCTATATTTTCCATTCTGCACATTGCGCATAACCGGAGGTTATATTTCAATCGAAGAAATCCATTATTCTCTGATTTAAAGCGAAAAGTACGCAATGTGTGCCAGTTCTGACGCATTTATTGTCAATTATGTTATAAATTAAGTCTTAAAGGTTACTGATAATAGTAGATAATACNAGGGTGGTTCATTGGCCTAACATCGCTGGAAGAGTTAAATAAATAAATAAAATCAACAATTTTTCTTTCAACTGAATCCATTTAAGTATAAGAAAATTCTATAATGGGTGTCCACCAATCATTTGGTTAGCAGGACTAATAAAGGCGTTGATGAGAAACTCTTGGAAAGTAAGGATAGAAATCTATTCAAACTAAAACAATTCGACGAAAAACAATCCGATTGTAATTGATAATCAATGGACAAAACCAAAATTACACAAATATTAACTATATCCCTGAAATTATCCCTATTTTGTCCATTAATTTTCAGTGCATTATGAATTAGTTACGAAGAATTAAAGTCCATCTCATTCGTATTTTCCTTACTCTTTCGTAGAATATGTTTCAAAAAATAGAAACACTGAGTGACAGCTTAAATTGCAAAATGATAGATAGCAGAGTGTATGCTTAAATTGCAAAATGCATTACACTTATGGTTAAAACAACGGAATGGTTTCTATTTTTTAATGTTCCTTTGCGTGAGAATCGATAGGCATATACGTTATTCCTTACTCGTATCTCAATGCCTTTAATAGAGTGGTCGGGCATTCAGTTTGTGAATTGCATATCCGCATTGGTCCAGATATTTCTCGCTTTTTCGTCACGGAAAAAGTTGAATAATAAAGAATATCTGTAGATGACGGTTTCTACCGCCTCCTTCTCTTTACCTTTAATTTAAAGAGTAATTTGGTAAGTAATGTCGCCAGTACAGTGATCTAGGCATTTCTTAGAAGTGGCACACGTTGTGTGAATAAACGTTATACATACATACCCTTTTGATGTAATAATTCACTTTTTTACTTCCATATGGACTTAAATGGGCATTTTCGATATTTATTGTAATATCAATGATATCCTGATATATGTGAAAATCACACGAGTTTGAACGTAACAGGTTTGAACCAAAATTAGCAACGTTTTAACTATGAAAAATTTCCTAGGACATCTATTAATCAGAGGAAAGAGTGAGAAGGAAACGTCAAACAGAAGTTGGCTGCTAAAGGAATCTCGGCTTACATATCCAACAGGAAGGGTGACAAAGTTCGCTTGGAAATAATCCATTCGAATATCTCTTCCTCGAGTTACTTTTACTTCAAAACCGTCTGGGAGAAAATCCAAAAAGCACGACATGCGTGATTAGCTGTATAGTCACCAAAGTTAACGCCGATGATTTAGGACTTCGGAAATTTACGGATGCTTCCTTGAAATGGGATGAGAACACAATTACTTTCCTTGAACAGATGCCTATGGCTAGGGAACAGATGAAACTAGGGTTAACACCTCAGTTAGCTCGTCAAAATTTAAATGTAGTCGACTCAGTTGAATATCTTGGAATCGCCCTTACCAATAATTTAAACTGGAGCACACATATTCGAAAAATATGTGGTAAAGAAACTAAAAAGCTCGTTCTTATAAAGAGTATCGTTGGTAGATGCGATGGAAAGGTTAGAGAGCGATATTATTTCACGCTAGTTAGGACCCATCTGGAATATGCGGCGAGTATATGGGATCCAGCGGATGAAACGAATGCTCGCGAACTCGAGAAAGTGCAGCGCAAGTTGATACGATTTGTTAAAAAGTGCTATGATGGGAAAGAAAACGTTACGTAAGTGCTCTCAGACAGGTTGGAAATCCTTGAAAGAAAGGAGATGAAAAGCTAGGCTGCGATTGCTTGCTAAATTCAGAGAAAGTACATTTGCTGAAGACGTAAATGATATTATGCAACTCTTCCTGCTACTTCGGCCGATCCGACAATGAGCGTAAAATAAGAGAAATAAATGCGAGGAAAAGTCGTTTCAGGAACTCATTCTTTACGCGATACGCGATAAAATTAAACTAAAGGTGTATCCGAACGCTAGGTGTTTACACCCCCTGCCACACGCCGAAAGGGGGCTTGCAGGTTATAGATGTGGATGTACATGAAAACGGAGATTTCGACATCAATCTGGATATTTCTTAATTCTTCCGTAATGAAGAGTTTAAAGGACTTTTCACAGAGGGGAATTAATCCTTTGTAAGACTAAATATAGGATTGTTTTTCTACTTTTTTAATAATCTAAATTTCAACATTAGTCTTATGGAAGGGGGCTTCATAAAGAGAAAGACCTGACGATGACGAATGTCTATGATGACAGAATGAAAAAAAAGTTTAATTTATTGGTTTAGAGTGTTTTCTGTGTATAAGTAAGATGTGGACCGTAAAGAGAGAAGAGATCAAAATACTGGAACCCTTGAAATGTGTGTGAATGGCGTGAAATGGAAAAAGTTAGTTTCGTGGATAGAAAAAGAAACTCGGAAGTTGGAGATGGAGGGAGAATGAAGGGTTTTTATTGAAGAAATAAGCGACAGCAAAAACATGAATGTCTCAAATATTAGGAAGGTATTACTGATTTTAGACAGGATATGAGGGAGATTAATTCTAGTAAGAATACAAGGGAAAAGGTAGAGAAGAAGACAAAGGTATAACGCATCTTAAAATTATGATAAAATGTAATGTAACAAATAGGATGTATTTACGAAGTCACGCTTGGACATGTTAATTTTATTTTTATATGTATCATGACATAAATGGTGGGATAAGCTGTCAGAAATTAAAGGGGGCGGTAAGAAGGGAATTTTAGGCCAGATGAACCTAAAATAAGTTTGACGACTTATGATAACGATGGTTGATGATAATATTGGTACACTACTACCAAAATCCAATAAGAATTCAACGCTCAGTGCCTCTAACAAACTAGTGCATCAGGGTATATATATAGGCATCAAAAATTATAATAAAAAAAAACTCACGATTCAAAATATTTTGATTTGGAATTCGTGTCGTACATAAATTCATTAAATCTACGAAATGAATATTATTTTAAACCCAAAGTATGGAAATGATAATTTAACAGTAACGCTGATTGCAATGTTGTGCCTCAATTGATTTATCGTGTAAGGCAGGTATTGATTGTATATAATTTACACGATAAATTTTACGCTCCCCTTACATAAATCAAAAGTGGCTGGTACAGTGGTTATACAAACACCGATGCTGCTAATTGATGGTAATAAACACAATGACGAAAGAAAATAGGTTACTCTTCATGCCACAGCTTAGTTATCTCACAGAGTAGTGGGTCCCAAAACAAGGATTCCTCAGGGAAAACCCACAGAGATGGATGACGTGGTGACAGTTCATGCGACAATTACTATTCAAAGAGACAATAGAGGGCCATGTGGATAAGTAACGTAAACACTATATCTGAGTAGTAAATATCGATGAACTGGTGTCGTCGAATATTTATACGAGCATATTCAAGAAAAGTAAGTGGTTTACTTTTAAACTACTCTTTTTCTGTTTAAAATCGACCTAGATCAAATAATTTCTTAGAAATAGAACTTATTCTGTTACTGTTAACTGACTTTTCACGTAACTGTCATTTTGGGCCCTCTTTTTCTCTCCACTGTTCAATTTCCCATGCTTCAGTTCATAACTCCCAAAGTCACAGAAATTATTTAACGTTACAAAAGAGAAAACTAAAAGCTTTGGTGTGCCGTTTATAAAGAGAAACTCATTTCCTTTTGATGTAATAATTCACTTCGACTGTGAAAGAGTTGCGGGATGAATATCATTAATGTCGCAGCAGCCACGGTAAACTTCGGAAAGAGATTTTGGTTGCACGCACGTTAGACCTGTGAATGTCTAGAGGTGCTTAAACAAATTTAATTAGACGGAGAATAAATTCCACGAATTATATTTGAATGAAAATGGGAGTTATTACGTTAAAAATCGTTGAGTTACTTCCAGGATAACACATTCTCATTCACTATTTTGTGTGAATTTAATCTTTGTCAAGGGACGGACGAAAATTCACAACTCTGAAAGCTAAGAATTAAACCTAAAGTTTAATGACAGAACCGGAAATTTTCCTCATACAAAACATTTAAACTATCAAAGTTCAATTAAAAATTGATGGTCTTTCTACCACCCACCTCACTTTGCTCGGCTTGAAAAGGAGATAATTTTTCCTTAGTATGGCATGACTTATGTTTCAGATAACTGACCTAAAAATCTCTTTTTTAATTTTGTTATGAAATGAGAAAGCGCAATTCATCCATCATAATGTTCAGAAAGAGTCAGAAACGAACACGGAAAGCCTTCTTCAGTTACTTTCTAGGCCAGAGACTGTCGAACAATGGAAAAGCTTCAATGAAGAACTTCCGCCAGGAGAGTAAAAATTAAAAAAAAAATGATCGCGAATTAAGGCGGCTAATTTTAATATCGAAAAAGAATGAATTTAATTGAGGAACGGATTTCATTAAGTGGAAAAGGCTGTAGGAGAAAAAAGGTTGAGAAATAATAATATCCGAGGAGGAAAACATAAAGGCTTGAGAGAAAATGAGAAAAGGAGCGTCNAATACACCGTAGATACTAAATATTTATTGCGTAAACTTAAAATTTAATGTTTAGAGTATTACTTAAATTTGATAGTGAGTAACAGCGACAACTAAATATTATAGATAATGCTATTCAGATTGATTTTTAAATCGAACTTATGTTTCTTGATGCTACTTTATGATGAAATCATCTTTCATGCCAATTTTTGATACGGCTGCAATAAATCTGATATCATTTTAATAGATTGCGAATCACGATAAGCGTATAACCAAACTGCATTTCAATTATAAATGGCCTCTGCAATAATCAGCAAGTGAAAACCATACTCAACCGTAGCTCACTTCGAATATATGTTCCCTAAATACAGCGATCAATGAATAGACACACTGCAACAAATTAAATTGTGAGAATTAATTTTTTATTTGTGTAATTTATTTTTGTTTATTTATACTTTATTTATTTTTAAGCATTGTTGACAACAGCAATGATGACGCCAAAGAAAACAGGATAACACGATCTTTGCCATATTCATATACAGACACGAAACTCAACATATTGTGATTAAAGTATTCATGGTACCTTTACTCCTACATTAGTTACTAATATATGTTTTTGTTAGCATGTTTCGGCATCATTGTTAGAAATCACCAGACAAAAGATATTTATTTACATTCAGTTTCCATAGAGAGTAACATTAAAAATATACTGCTACCTTTACACTTCGTTTACATCTGACCATCTGATTAATAATCCCTCTTTTTCCTGCGATACATTTTTCCTGCTCCACGGACGTACAGTTTTCATGGGACTATCGAAGGACGTCAACGTCAATAGGTTGAGACCTTCGTTTCGGAGGAATTGAAATGTCAACGCGACATCTGGTTGACGGGATGTTGGAAGGGGGAAAAAGCAATGCTTCGATATGTGGCGTCACTTCGAAGCATGCTATGGAGGTTCCATTGGAAAATCCGCTTCGGAGACAGGGTTTTACGTATACTAATTGGGCGCATCTATGAAGGATTCTACTATATAAGGCGAATTTAAATTATATAGATATCTAGGTCAGTGGTCCCCGACCAATTTAGGAGAATTCAATATAATTAGACATTAGAAGTTTAAAAACACTGTAATCCGTATGTCGGCAAATGGATCTCGCGTTTGGAGATCAAACGGGAAGTTCCAGGTAACCGATACCTAGAAGCCTTTATCCCGGAACTTAGCGTTTGTTTTCCAAACGCGACCTCCATCTGCCGTTGTGTTGAGCGACTTATGGCATGTTTTTAAACCTTTAATGAATAACACAAGTGTTAAAATTTTCTTCCCATGCATGAGTAGACAGATAGGGAATGAAAGTGAAACTAAGGAAATAACGTACGACATGGACACTAACAAGGAGAAGAGAAAATTGGATGCACGGATGAGAGGGAATAGGATTATACAGGTCAGCTAGACCCAGTACTTTCGATGTAGATTTACAGTCGCTGGAACAAACATTGAGGACATAAAAGTCATGATTGATTTCGCTATAGCTGCTATGAAAAAGTATCTTAGTTGGATAAAAACCTTAGTGTAATAACACGGAAAAGACTTGCGGACAATTTTATTTAGTTCAGAAGTATGGGCGAACGGTAAAAAACAGAATTTGAAAACTGGCTTAGGAGAGAATCTGCAGAAAATATCACGAAAAGGAAAAAGTAATCGTAAGGAACTAATCAAGTAAATAAATAAAAAGTAGTTGATGTGAGAATATTTGGCGAAAATAAAAATAGAATAGGTTGAAAATGAAATCATTCAAGAGTACTTAATACTCAATAATGAAACAATACTAGATACAGCATGCAAATGAGGAAGATTACTAGACGCAGAAATGAAGGCGAAACAGTCTGCCGTAGCTGGGAATCGAATCCGGGTCTCGCACTTCCCGGGTTCGATTCCTAGCTACGGCAGACCTTTTCTCCTTAATTTCTGCACCTAAAATTACGCAATGGAACCATACGTTTTCCGTTGCTGATCGAAGAAGATTACTGACAAATCTAATGAAACAGATAGCCGAAAAGGTAACAGTCTGAGATCACGGTATCAATGAGGGAATTGACAAAATACAGATATACTCAATGAAACTAAAATTTAGCCATCCATCAATCCCGACGATGGGGAAAGGAAAATGTTGACATTTAAGAGCTTCTTTCACCGATTCTATATTTCATGGCACCAGTAACTATTGCTCTTTAAAATTTTCAAATATTAATCCCTTAGATCTATATCAACAAAAGGAAGAAAGTAAAGGAAAGAAACTGAACCAAATTATTTTCCACAAAATTAGACTAAATATACCCAATAAAAGCATGCAAACGCATTTAGGGTTTCACAAATTACATCTTCTGAAAAGTATACTCATCCCGAAACATAAAACCGACAATCGCTTTAATTCACCAGCATGATGAGGTCTGCTATGGAATGTTATCAATCACATTAATGAACCCTAGTTATTCTTAAACGGAGACGTAATTCATTCCGCGGCTAAAATTGATGCGATTCCGGAAACATCTCCTTGAAGTCGTCTCGAAACAACGCGCGTCGCCAAGTTAAGGAGTATAGAGAGCTAGTCGAGCCAAGTCGTTTGCTGATGGGAAAATACGGGGTGGCAAGTCGTAAGAGAAAGCTTGTTTGAGCAGCAGATTTGAAGACATAATTAAGCGTTGGGAAAATATTGTCAGCGGCCCAAAATGGAAGAGAGAGGAATGTAGAGAGCAGCTTCAATTGGTACTCGGAGGAGATATTAACGAAAGTTAAACATTTTTCCATTTATTTCGGTTATTCCGTCACATACAGTAAGGTGTCTGACATTCTGTAGCCTCATCAACTCTAAAATTACGTACTTATCTTCCCTCAGCAGACTATAATCTTAAAACATGGACAAAAAGGAAAAGGTTTTCCGAGTCTAGGACTGTAACTTCGCTTACCAATTAGCAAGACGGCTTTATACGATACCGTGGGTCATTTATAGATATCATTAATGGGTAAAAGGATGAAAGGGTTTTAAAGTTGTTAAATTCGAGATACATGAAACTCGATAGTTTAGCGCCATTTTACCAACTGTCATCCTTACTTAAGCTCATAAATAGCTGAAAGAGCCGTCTACTTAAATTCTACAAATTACCAGCATTGATTACCAAAACTACGACGAATATTAAGACTGTGGTGGTTCCCTTTAAACCTCCACAAATTAAAATTGACGTCCTTTGACATATTAATGGCAACGGTCTGCTTATTAATTTGTTTATGGAGAAATAAACTGAAATTGCCTTATAACCGAGCTAATAGATTAGACGCTTAGGCATCGCCTAAATAAACCCCCTAATGATAAATAAACAAACTAGGGTACTGCACTGGTATTCCTTCAAGTTTACCTCAACAGCTTCTACATGTAAACGAATTTGAAAATTTCCAAAAAATCGAGAGCTATCCTTTCGTATGAACACTGTTCGAGCATGATACCCTAAACCTTTTAATATATCGATGTTTGGCTCAGTAACCAGTCTTTTTTAAAATTATTTATGTGAATGTTCAAGTTGTTGACTCATAAAAACTCATTTTCGACCTTTGGGCTCTCTTTTTTAAAGTCCTCTGGGCGCCCTATGGTTTTCTTCTTCATAAATAGTCTCCTCTGAAATCTACCAGCAACTTGTTTTCATACTCCTTTTTCATTGATTCTAACTTCAATTATTTCCTTTACTCATTTATGTATATAGTTTCTCCGACATCAAGAGGTTTCGTATATTATGAAAAGGTAACCCTTTTACTAAAAAATCGAGGTATCTTGTACACACAAAACGGTAAATTTTGGTTAATATACTAGGAATGTATCTTTTGAGGGTTAGAAATATCTGCAGGAAATTGTAATGAATAATTATTGCAATCTATTCTTAACCTTGGATGACCTCTATTGACGTAAAATTCAAGGCAATACACTTGTGAAGACAAGGACTATGTTTCGACCAATCGTGTCCCAGAACTTAACTTAATTTCGCCCAACTGCGGTCTGATTCAGATAGTGCCATGGTCGATGAAGAACTAGTTTATAGGGAAGCTCTACGGAGACAAGCGAAATTTCTGAGAGGGTTTATGAGCTTTGGGGCTAAAAAACGGATTCGGGCTTCACTCTCGTTAGAAAGAAGGGTTAAGAAGAAACCCACCGAAATACCCAGAATTCCTCAAATTAATGGCCCGAAAATACTTTCGTGGCCGAATAAATTCCTTTCTCCTGATGAAAAGAACCTTTTCTAACGGGAGCCAAAGTTTCTAAGAATATTTTCGCTCATTTGAATGCTTTTGTTTATGATGGGCTTAAAACGCTTGTGAAACAACGGCAATATCTCTCCTTTTTTAAATCCAGTGACCAAATTTAAGTCTTAGGGACCAAAACATCCTCACCGTGTTTCTTCCTCTATTGATTACCGAATTACGTATATACTTAGGATATTATTCACCACCTTCAGTTAGTTTTACCTTTTGTTGTTTTTCTCCTTGAAGTTCCACTAACATTCTCATTTCGCCACCTTCGTCGTTAAGAGTTTTTTACTTTATACGTATATCTAAAGCTAACAGTTATGAGTCTTATAAGGGATTGTTGAGATATTTAATTTTTTACATTGAGATGTGCTCCTATATTCTAAGTGGGAGACCCGGGTTTCAGTCCCGATCATGTCGCTACTTTTCATATCTGTTTGTCCTTGGGATATGAATCTATTTGATATGATGATAATAATAATAATAGACGTCCATATTAAAGAGCAAGATTGAGACTTCCTGTTCCTTTCTTACATCTAACCCTTTGTTATTGAACATTTAAAAGAAATAGATAGCTTTAGGGAGATACGAAAAAGAAAAATCAACAAAAGAAATTAAATGTTATGTGGGCTTAAAAAAACCTAAGTCTGAACTTAGGGGGAAAATAGAACCCTGCAGGAAAACTCCCACGAGATTGGGACGTAAAAAACCTGCGAAAACCTACCGACAGTAGCAACTAAAGTTTAATAAGAAGGCGGGGAAATGAGGAAAGGTAAACTATCAGCAACAATCCTGAAAAAACATTGAATGCATATAAATGTAGATGTTAAGTCAAAAAGTATTTCAATTGCTAAAAAAAACTCAACGAGCCGCTTTCACTCGTTTTACTCCAATGCTAAGTCAATAGATATTTACGAATTTCAGACGTTGCCATGTTCAGAAATGTCTTCAATGGTAATAACTTTTCTACGTAGTGCTTCGCTTCGATATCTTACATCTAGTCGAAAAAACCTTTACGCAGAACAATTTATAGCGTATATTTCTGCAGCTTGGCAAAACCGATAGCGCTCAACAACCGGAAAAAAAAACCCTTTCTCAGCTCTCAAGAGACTGGATTTTGGAGAGAAACTCGCCTTTTTTTCTTTCGGAAAGATATTATATCCAACCCTCGAAACTCTTGAGTGGCTAGTTATCCCCTCCACACCAACCAAAACCCGGACACTAATAACTCGGTTAATGAATTCAATTTTAAACGAATCCGTCCGGAAACTACACCTCCTTTCCATTAACCCGTCGTTTTTTTTTTAAGCAGAGCCATGTGACGCACGTCACTCCCCTAGCAGGCCATTTCCCCCCTGCGGGGATATTCAAGGCATCGGTTCGTAAAACCCTTTCTCTCCCACACCACCCTCGCATTTCATCATCCACAACCCTCTCCCACACCTAAACCTCGCACAAAAACCCGTGCGGAGACGTGGAAGGGGAAACGGGGAGACTTAATCAAATTAGGTGAACGGCCGTTGGACCGCAGGCAGAAAACCCTTGGGAACCCCACACCATTTCCCCCTCTTCCCCAACGGCCCTGATAATTGAAGTAGTTTATACGGACTACTCCGTTGGAATCTCACTCCGGATGATGTCTCCATCGGATGGAATGCGAGCTGAATAAGAACGATCAAATTCCTTCGGGAAGAAGAAGACTCGAGCCAAAAAGACGAATGGAATCGAATGTAATCCCCACCCTTCCGATTATTGGCCCCGCTTTTTAATATCTCCTCGGTGACATTTTTGACTGTTTCGGTCGTGTAAGTGTGACGCAAGAAAAATTCTGTCCAATACTCATAGCGAAAGGCGAAAAGTTTTTTTAAGACGATTTTCTACGAAAAATTAATGAGTGTTTCTCTAGTGCTTTTGGACGTAGGATGGCGATATTTAAAAGATAGGATGTTTAAACAAATGATAAATTTAGTTAATAAGTTCGGCGAAAGCATGTTCACAGATTACGTAGCCAATATAATACGTCCTTCATTCTACATAGGCCATCCTGATACTGCGAGGAAGATCATGGAAATAGATGCTAGAACGAATGGATTCAGGAATTCATATTTTTCCGCGAAAGTAATCGATTAGGGAAGTAGAGTCATAGTACATTCACCCCCTGCCACACACCGAAAGGCGGCTTGCAGGGTACTTACAAAAGCATAAACATTGATTTCAATCACATAATGATGCTACAACATTCCCTATCTTCAGTGCGATTTCTGTATCCTTCAAATATATCTAATCTAAGATCTAGCAAGTATACACTACGATTATGTCACATTAGTATTGGGAAATTATTCGGAAGCACAGGAATTGTATTTTAGCTTATATAAACTGAAATTTTATTGTTAGTTTCTGCTGCTCTGTCCTTTACATAACTTAAATATTTAAGACTATCATTCCTTGATTTCACTTTTATTGGATTAATTTCCATAAAAATCTGCCTCAATAAAATTGCATCAATCTAACTACGAAGGAATAGGATAGTTGGGCAATATTTGATTTCTCCGAGAGCAACAGGCTTGGTACAGGAAAATGGAAATAATTTGTCGCAATAGGGCAAATCTAGGTACCTGACTATAAGAAATGTTGGAACGTACCTATATAAAGTAAGTTAAGGCTGTCGATCTCAGTGCCAGTTTTTTTTTTCGTGTTTTCCCAACTGATTTTGGTATCATTTGTACGTATCCTCCCGCATAGAGTAATTTTGCCCTAGGCCTAGGAAAACCTGCAGCCTTCGAGCCTCTTTCTTCTTCAAGATCATGCGATCTTTTCCGGTACTCAAAGTGGACACATATTTCTAAACAAAATCATAAATGAAAATCATTTTGTTTCTCAGACTCATTTCATGCCAAGATCATTCATGGAATAAATTCCCTATATGTTTGCAATAATTTAACCATAGGTATCCACCGATTCTTGATAGCTTCAAACCGCACGGATCTGAATATGACATCCTGATAAAAAAAGGATCTCTACAACTCTCTTTGGCTATATACTCCTAGACGATTTTGTCACTGATATTTGTTTTCCAGATAAATAAGGATAATTCCGTCACAGTCCAGCGTAAAATTAAATTTCCCTTGTTGTTTTAATATAAAACACCACATTACGGAACGGAGTGATATGCTACATCCTCAACTATCATAGAATCTAAAATTTATCTGTAAGAAATGTATGTTAGATATAGTATGCAAATATGAGAAAATTCAAGATGACAATATTTGAGTCTTAAAAGCGGATATAGTTTATGCTGCAATTTTTGTAACAACGGATAAAATAAGGAGAAACGGACATGAAAAAAGTCTGACGGAACAGGGACTCGAACCCGGGTCTCCCAATTGCCGGTCGGTTGCTCTATCCATTGAGCTATTCCACCAGAACATTTCTCCATGCCGTTTGGGAGANTACCCGTATGTAAAATACATGAGAAAACAATTTTATTATAAGAAAAAGGGTGAGAGGTAACTTTACACATTAAGTTGTGCGGCTAGGAATATTCCCTAGGAGAAACGCAAATTTAAAAAATTCTGACAAAACCTGGAGTCGAACCCTGATCTTTCACCTTCAGGATGACTGCTCTAGCCAATTGAAGTACCGTGCCAGAACCGTTCCAGCTCGGTACTTAAACTGGATAGAGCAGTCACCCGGAAAGTGGAAGATCTGGGTTTGGGTCCCTGTCATGTCAGACTTTTTTTCCATCCGTTTCTCCTTGGGAATGTTTATTATTTAAGAAAGTTCTTGAAGTTGAATACGAGATGAGAAACTTCAGCAAAAGAGCTGAGCACAGCGGTCAGTAACAACTGATAACACATAACAGCAAATCTCGCTCTCATCTTCCAAGCTGGGCATATTCCAGACGGAGATTCAGACCGTATCATAAAATTATATACCGACATATACGTGAGAACTGACACATGCAACAGACTGGAAACTTGATGGAGATGAGTTCTAGGAACACTCGCTGTGAGTCTCATTAAATCTGACTGCTTTGCGACCTCGGTCATTTCCCAGAATTCAATTCCTCGCTTCCGTTTCTTCATCGCTCCGAGTAGCACTGTTTCTGATATGAAGTCCATCTCGCCTAAGTTTAAACTCCATTTCCCGTTGTGACTCTCACAAAGGCGTGTCCCGATGTCACCCGCAGTGCTCCAGCGTGTCGCCCACCATTCGGACAGGTGATGCGTAAAGAAAACTTATCCGACCGGAAAAGTGCTGAGAAGACGAGTCTGGTCAACGGACGTATATATAACTCTAAGGTCTTTCTTTGGCTCGTCTGCGTTATCCTTTAGCTTAGGCATCCACCCAAGTGGGTCGCCCGATTTGGAGCATTTCGCGCGAATCACGTACGCCGTGCGCGGAGTGCGTTCTTTGATGAGCTGACCCGAGTATGTGACCGCTTGATTCCTCAAAGAATTTTTCGGTGTTCCCTTTCAATGCGTCCATCCTAAGCCATTGCCAATTGAGCTCTTTTCTCTTAAGTGCATCGCTGGCAAACTGCTGTTCTTCCTACAATCGCATGTACCCAATGCTTTACTTTTTTACGAAATAAGTGAAATAAAAGGCTCACCCTTTGTTTTTCTATCTAAGTATTTTACAAAGACTATTTCTTTCTTCTCATAAAAGGATAGCTGAAAACAGAAATACATGATATGCAGCAGTGGTCCTCATTGGGGTCGATATGGCCCTTCTGGGGATGTTTTGAAAAGCGTGGGGGCGCTGGCATGGAAGAGAGTATTAAGGTTTTAATTAGTTGAAACACTTAGTTAGCACATTGAACGTTATGAAGGCGAACAGTCAAGAATTAAGATAATTTCAAGTGAATATGTATTTTTATAATTTATAGTATAACGCTAGTGCAGCTTATGTTTTGCAAATATAAAGGGGGTGCATAAAAAAAAAGGCTGAGGATCCCTGATATACAGGGAGCCCAAAATGTAACTATTTTTGTAGAAAACGAACACTTGAAAATACTCATATCTATTTATGTTTATCATTTTCAAAATTTCCTAAAAGTTCAATACATTTTAGTTTTCCATTTACATTCATTCCAAAATTTTTGTTTTATTTTTCATTCCTTTTCCTTTTAAAACGGAGTTGAAGATCGCATAAAAAACCCAAGGGAAAAGACGTACGGCAAAATCTATTGTTAGACGTACGTCAACGTACTTAAAGAATCGAGAGACGAAAATACTTAGGTTTATGTTTTTCCTTGGATAATAGAATGAACGCATGAAAACTGGGTGGCAAAGGTGAAGTTGGATGGGATGCGAATGGTATTAAAGGGAGAGAACGACCGGATAAAAGCTGGTTTGCTGTAAGGGAAGATTGAGGCTTAAATCAGCCTTTGGGTTGACCAATTTATCGACAATGATAGTATTAAGAGAATAATAAACAAATCCTAAGTACTCGATGGAGATAATAGCTTAAGAATCGCAATCTACATCAGAATAGTCCATCCAATATACTTCCTTTAAAATTTCAAATATCAACGAATAGGATCTCCATATTTCAACGAAATTACCTACATTACTCAATATACGATCCCCATAATGATATGATCCCCATAATATTTGAGAAACAGAATCAACAAACAAAACCGGAAATTTCGGCGTTGGATGGATTGAATTAATACTCAAGGAATTAAACCCCCTACTCCCTATTAATGTCAGGCCGTAGCTACGTCTCCGGGGATAGCCCAAAAACTTCTTAATATATCTCTGACGAACAATTCAATTCTCCTGAATTTCGTGAGATGAGGAAATGGCTTGCTCTCAATCTTAGAGCTCATTTTAATCTTTGGAACCTAAGAATCTGGAATGGAAAATAGGGCTGCTCTTTTATCTTTCACCAAATCTAATGTCGTCTCCTTTGTCTGATGTCTCTCATCTCCTCTACTACTCTAAAGCCTATAAATCGATCTCAATTTTCCCCAATGGAAATATGGAGTTGGCAATGCAGTTCCAGGCTTCTCTCTGACTTATTAAAGGGGACCCATGGCTCTTGTGAGTTAATAGAAACTGTTCGCTTCCTGACTGAGTTTGCCTCCAAATAAAATAGTTCAAAATATGTTTTGTCCAAGGATATGCGATATATAGTAAAACATGAATCCATGATATCAGTGAAATGGCATAAGTAACTGTAATTTATACGATACAGATGATAGTTTATTTATATTTGCAATTTATTCATGTGCAATTGAGAATATTCGATTTCAATCTAGTTGGCAGAGTTTTATCGAAGTTTCCGAATTCTGGTAAACCAAACTTTGATGACTATATAAGTTTTATTTTATCCTTTAAATGGAATAGTAAGGTCAAATTTGTTTTTCATTTCCTTCGTTTCCTTGCTCAAATGTTCCTTCATCACTTTCACATTTTGTGTTATTTACCAATTTTCTCATTATATTCTGTGGAAGAAATAATTTACCATTTAATTTCTCTTTTGTTTCCATAAAAAACTCAAAATTCTGGCTGGGGTTCCTTTTGATCTCGCTCGTCGAACAACGAATCCTTCTACCTACAACATTTGTTTCTTTCATATAAGGCTAATAAGAAATTATGATAAAATATGATTTATTGTACATAATATGTTATACTTTTTAATATAATACTTATAATAACACAAAACACATAATTAAAATTTATATCTAGCTTTTAGCGTGCGGCGGGTCTAGGAACTTTCTTAGAACTTAATATAACAGAAACTATTAGGGGAAGATTGGGGATTAATTCGGTTAAATGTACCTTAAGAAACATATAATATGAAAAAATAAAGTAAATATTAACCCACTGACTTAATAAGAAGAAAAAAATTTTGGGGTCAAATTTGACCTCACTCGACCGATAATGTGACCATTTAGGCTTTCCCGTTTAAAGGTCGATCGACTAACTCCTAAGTAGTGGTGACAGTCTAATGAATCTTGGAGACGAACTTGAGTTGCTAAAAATTTACTCTCCCGAAGGCATTCTCAGTAAAAAAAAACCTTGAAAAAAAGAAGAAAGGGCAAGTTTCCAAGCAATGGGAAACAAAACCCCAAAAAAACCCCCCCTATCACAGTGCATGGAACACGATAAACTCTCCATCACTTCACTTAACATTGAGCTTGATACAGAAAGTAATTAGGATGATATGTTTTCCTGTAATATCTCTTTAAATTTGAGCGACAGAAGTTGTTGAAAGGGAACATGAAAGCCCCGAGCAAGAGGGGAAAACGTCGAGGAATGATTCGGAAAATCCGAAAATGAAGGATTTCGGAGAGTGAGGAGGATATTCTCCGCTTGTATCGATGTCGGGGGAGAAGTTGGCTCGTTCCGGAACAAAATAAGGCGGAAGGAATTCTTACCTCTGAGAACCAGGCGTACGTCCGTTGGATGGCAAATTGAGCAGGATGAGAACGGAATGAAATTCTGAGAGCAGATAGAAACGGGGCGCGTAGGGTGGAATACGAAGTTTGAAGATGGGGAAAGGGTTGTATCGTGAAAGCGCGAGGCCAACTGTGGGAGAGGAAAAGTTCTTAGATGGAGATTCCCAGATCGGAAGTGCCAATAAGTGCAGGTGATACATCCGCCAAGTTAGGGATATATTTTTTCTCCTTTTATTGCTTTTCTTTTTCTTTTCGAGAAGGTTTTGCAATACAGTGGCGAATTTCGGCACCAGTACAACATGCAAGAGTTTGTACATCCTCAGACCCGAACTGTATAAATATTGTTGTACTTTACATGCACATCTACATCATACTCTCCAAAATGATGATCCCTGCCTGAGCTCTTAAAAAGTTTTTTCTTCGTGTTTATACTGATTTAATCTATTTGTGAAATAGACCGATATACTACCTATTAGATGTCCAGCGCCATACTTTTTCAGAATTTCTTAAGCAATCGCAACCTAGCAATAATCCTTTTTGAACGCCGTCCATCCATTTTTCTGAACAAAAAATATTTGCTTTAAAATTAGAGATCTTTTGGTTCTAGTTTTCATTAATATTATGATGTTGCTCATTAAAAATGTTAGTATAGGAAAATATAGTTTTTTGTGCTGTTTGAATGAACATTAACATAATTATGTAATTGGTATGCTTTATTAGCCATAATGGCGTGACTCAGTAATCAAAGCGCCTATAACAGTTTACTCTCCTCTCCAAGACGAAAAAAATTTAAGGAACAACGCTTACAACCTTGTTTTTTATTTCCTTTCTTCTAAAGATTCCCCTTCATGTCAGATGTTTCAGGCTTACGTCGTAATACTTCATAGTGGAATGAATTTGTACAAAGTTAGTCGAAAACACAAATATTATTTCCTTAAACTGAAGGAATCCTAAAAATGTATATGCTTACTTTTAAATAGATTCCGCAAATGACTAAATAAGACATATAAATTCATTATTTCGCATCAAAATAATAAAAGTGATGAAAGTTGACGAAATATAACGATATACGTCGGATCTGAAATCTCTTGAGATCTGTAAAACTATTGTTTTAGTCAATCATAGCGAATTAAACTGGAAATACTAGTCGTTTATGATCGAAAATCAGGAATTTGTATCTATCTGAGACCAAATGCAAGGATTTTTATAAATGTGAACCAGAGAAAATTTGATCTTTATTATCTGCTCTTTGGTACCTCCTAAGTTGAAAGAGTTTGACGATAAGTCGATCCCATAAATCCACTTCGTAAGGATAAAAACACGCTTGAAGTTAAAAGTGGATCTCCACGGAAGATACATGGGATGAGTGAAAAAAAGCTTTAATTTTTATTGCGATGGTAAATTTATTGTTATCCTCTCAAACGGCAAGACCGCTTCTATAGAAAGATGTCTCGCTTGTGATAACAGGTTGGTAGCCTTCTAGCAGAAAGAATCTGAAGTTACAGCCTTGGCATTGGTTAAACTGTTCAAAAGAAAAAGACAACTAAACAGGAATTCGAAGCAAAGCAAAACCAGAACCAATCAATGAATTCGGTCCACGAAAAGCTTGCTTACCACCTGGCGCTACCAACGACTTTGCCCTTTGTACCAACATACTTCTGGAGTCAGCCTCGCCTGTCTTTAAAAAGGAAACCCGCGATTAGAAAAGCACGGGTACGGTACCTTAAAGAGCGAGTCACCCCATAGACCTTTCTCTTGCCTGCAGGACGCCTTTGCGAGAGAAATAATTGATCGCAGGTCTTTGGGAGAGGAAATGGTCAACGGAATAAGGGAAAGGGTTCGATTAGGCGAAGGGGGAAGGAAATGGGAGGCAATCCTCCAATTTCAGATGCATTGCCTTGTGCGAGGGATGAAGGTCGCGGGATTAGGAAAGGGAAAAGAAGGGGGCGTTCGTGTCGGCTCTTGGTGGCCAGAGCGAATTCGGAATTGGCGGAGGATGTCTGAGGATATTGCGGGCCTCGTGAGGGAGAATGGACATGTGGAAAGATTCTTGAGGGTGAGAACGAAGGGGAGAGAGGTTCGAATGAGGAATGAAAAACGAAGGGAATGTGATCGAGATGATGAGGAGGAGAGGGCGATCTGAAGTCTGCAGCGTCCGCTTTATTCTTCATCTCGATCGAGTGCTATTGGGTTTAGTTTCCATGGTGAACGAAAATGATAATAAATATCTCCTTTTCACGCGCAAACTGATAAAAATCTTTCTTGAGTCATGGAGTTCATAGTATTCATAAAATTAATGTTATTCTGCGATATTTTATGACATTCCGTAACACTTATTGGATATATTTACACGTATTGGTTTTTATTAGCATGAAATGAGAATATTGATAGTCTTGGTAGCGATTCAAGACTTCCTTTTTAAATCCATATTATACTATTACGCGTTTCCAGTTTTTCTTCCATGTAACGAGGGCATACGAAAAAGTCAAATCCTATATATAATTCCCCTCTCAACAAAGAAATCCTCATGTGAGGTCACTTTTATATAGAATTCCACGATTAGACAAATAAAATCACTCATCACAGTTTAAATTGGAAGGTTTCAACCGAGCTTTTTACCTAACGTTCTGGCTGCAAAATCTGGAACGCAGTATACTCTACAATACGAAGGCAATATTAGTAAATACTTCATAGTGTACTCATGCTAGACTTAATTCGTCAATATCGGCTGAAAGTTATCATAGAGAAGCAAAATCAAGAAATGTAAAATTCAAATTGGAAATATGCTAAACCATGGCTCCTTAAATCTATTAATCGTATTCTCTTTTTCATCTAAGGAAATCACAGAGCTGAAAAAACGCAAATTCCATCTACTAAAGTTACTTCACATCTGCAGAAATTAAGGTCTTTTCAGATTAATACCTCAATACATTAGTCGAAAGAGTAATATGGCATGAAAGTTAAACGGCATATCAAAGAAATAATTGTGCTCTTAGGACGTTCTTTTCCATTCTTTCAAGTTCTCTCCATTTGCTTATCTCCTTCGGCGAAGTGCGAAAGCTCAATAAAAAGGGAAAGCGGTCCTAAATCAAAAAAGTAATTCAATGAAATACATGCGTACACTGTCTTAGCCATTTACAAGAAACGTCTCCTAATGCATAAATAAAGCGAAATCTGATTTTGTTTCCCATGGGATGTGAAAGACGCCAAAGTGCGTAGCGTTCCAACTACGGAGGCGGATTTTGGCACTTTTTCTATTCCGGTTCGATCCTTGATCCTATCGCGTGGCATCCTACACACCGTCCAAAACTAATATAAAAAAGTAAGGGGTGAAAGATTGAGATCGGGGCAGAACATCAATTTACGAACCCTTGCCAGAGTGGAAGTGTATAGAGCGCGGTGTGGGCGATATCAGAATTCAGAAAGACAGGAAGAATAAAATTCCGGAAGGAAAACTCCTTAACTTTTTCGGGGAGTAAGTACGTGGATCGGAAGGGCGTAGGTGTCGATGAAGTGGCACATAGGGAGATGTTAAAATTGGCCGAAGGGAAAGATAAGATGAAGGGAAGGCAAAATGGACGTGAAGGGGGTAATATAGAGAAAATAAGAAAATGGATGTGATGGGAATGAAACCCGGGGAGACGGACGAGGAATGAAAGGGCAAATGAGATAGTGATGAAATGGACAGGGAGAATGTGAGTAGAAAGAAAAGAGAAAAGCGATGGTGATACAATGAGATGCGTCTGCAATCTCAGCAAAATCTGGCGAGTTTGGGAGAGCATGGACTAGGTTTGGAAATTTCGGTGGGTATATATTTACATTCGTACCCTTTTATGTAGGGCTACGCCAAGATAGAGGTATTGAATTTTAGAAATATTCAGTGATGCATGTTCACAGTAATAAAGCTAGGAATTTGGCAGTAGCAATGATAATACAACAATATATAAGACCTTGATTTTGTGAAATTTCTTGTTGATGATGAACGTTACGTTTCCAGGCTAAAATTTCGTTGTCGTTTCTCCACGGTTAAAACCTATGTGATCAGGATTACATAGATTTTTATACGCGTAGATTATAAATGGCATGACTCCTTAACTGGAGTAAGTTTCACGGTAATTACGAAACAGCTGTGACCATTAACGCCAAAAATAAACAACTAAAAGTAGCTAACTCATGGCGCAACTAATTGTGGAACTTTTAGTGACTTATGATAAAGGTAGACCTCTACCAATCTACCCGTTGTATTTATCCATTTTTCCATTCGATCTTAGAAAAAAGAAAACAAATTAAGTTCACGCACTATCTAAATGCCGGCCTCGGTGGCTTAGTGGTTAGCGTACTAGCCTAGCAACGCCGAGGTCCCGGGTTCGAATACTGGTCAGGGGATGGTTGGTGGTGTTCGTCTTAATAGACGAACTACTAATAATAATAATAGACGAACTAACTAGATAATACTCTCAGTAGGTTAATTGTAAGAAAGGTCTCATTACTACTATTCGCTTTAATAAAGACATTATTTAATAAATAATAATACATCGCTAATATTCACTTTAATAAAGACAATTATTATTATTAAATCATCAGTGCTGCATCCATTTGTTGTGTTGCATTATTTTCCGTGACAAATATGATTGCACACTTAATTGTTGATAGAACTTGGGTTAAAAACTAGTTGCGTCTATAATTAGAACATAAAAGGCGTTAAATTACAACATTCTAAAGTATCATAGAGTCACCTGAAAACAGCTAAAACATAAATTAAGAGAAAAAATCACAGAGAAAATAAGATTTAAAGCGAAGAGTTATATTTGTTGCGAAAGAAATGCGTAGGTACCTGATAACTTATCTCATAAGTACAAGTAGGGTGCTGATACCTTAATACTAAACAGCTTTTCATTAAAAAGCTCCATAAATTTCCGGAATAAAGAAAAAGACAAGACAAAAGCGGAAAACGTACCAAGGAAAGAGAAACGGAAGGAGGACGAAAACAGGAAAGTGGACGAACGAGTTGGAGACGAACAACAAGGAGGAAAAAGCCGCCATAAATTACTTTCCTAGAGAACCAAACTAAAAGGAAAGAAGTAGAAAAAAGCGACGAGGCAGGAGAAAAAGGTTAAGAACCGAGGTTCTTCTAGTTCCAGAAAGATCATTGAAGGAGTCACCATCTTTCTCTCGACAAAACGAAAACGGTTTCCTCCAGAACTGGTCGTCCCTAGAGACCTCAACCTATCCATCAACCCCCTACACTTTCATTTTCCCCCATGAACGTCTCTCTTCTTTTCTTTGTCTCGTACTTCGTCTTTCGAAGTTTCCTTCCTCTTCCACATCGATTCCTCTATCGTCCCTTCCTACCACTTCCCCTATACGACCAACATTCGCCGGCGAACATTAGTGGTCATTTAATACCGACGGATTAAGCATCCGGAGGCTGTTTCTACAATTGATGAGATTACGTAAAATAGCCATCCGTCGTAAATGGAGCGGGAATATGGGAATCTCCGAGGAAGATGTCCCAGATGAATGCAGCGATGGGAATCGGTCGCTAACTCTTGACTTCCGCTCCTCTATAACAGAGGATGCCATTTCGCAAGTCTGTCTGAGTTTCGAGAGTCAGCGGGATGAAGAGATTAATGTCTGGAAGGAAGGGGCGGTTATGTTAAGCCTGGTTTAATTGTAACGCTCGTAATGATAGGAAGTGATTCGTTTCGATAAATACCGTAGTAAACTGAATTTGTTGTTCTGGGAGGAAAGAAGAAGGGGATAAAAAGTTAACTTTTTGTAGTTACACCGATTTGTTCGTAGAACAACTAGAGAATCGACTCCTTTTTAAATGAGTCTATTAATATATGTCATATTACCTCTTTAAAAATCCATTCATACAGAATAATAGCGAGTGACAACAGCAACAGCATAGGATAACCAAAGGAACCGTGTTCTTATCCGGAAATATTTAATTATCGGAGCCTCGAACCTGGAGCCTTGGTTGGTATGCATGTTACCTATGCCGCTTACTTCAGAAAGCTTGATTTAGATTATATGAAAGTATGATGATAATTACCCGCTTCCAAAAGTTATGTTTCGTTAGACATAATAGCCTCATAATATTTTTTAGCCTCATAATATTTCCTCAACTACCGATATTCCAGTTATTTTCAACAAAGTTAGAAAATTTGTTATACAATTCGCCATGAAGTTCTGTAGTCATAGATCTCATAATAGACTTATAATTTCAACACCGGAATTCCTCTTAATCTTCACGGATATTTGGAGACGAACTATTGGCTTAAATTCAAAATTCTACCCTATACGAGACACTTATTTGAAAAATTTCAGCAGATACTCATGTCTCTGGCTGGAATCATAATTTTTAGTCTCTAGGTAACATCAATTTATTTGAATCGAATATGTAATACGGCAATGTTGCAGTCCTAAGTTTCCTTAAGTGATGCTGTTTGTGTATTTACGTTTCTTACTTTAAACGTGAATTTCACTTGTGTAATATTTTATTTATGCGTTTTTCCATATGTAATTTTAAATTTTCTTTCCTTTTATTTTCATTTAAAATTTCATATTTTTAGTAACTGTATTTTATCATATGATAGCTTTTTATTTTTTCTACTTTGTTTTCGATGTTTTTTCGCCGTCCTTCTCCGTGGGTGTTTTTCCCCACCGTTGGTTTTCTTAGTCGACCTTCCGTTACAAAGATTTTACTTACATTCTTCTCCTTCTTTTCATCTTATCTTTGCATACAATAATGACATATGATGTTTGGTGGAAGGGAGGCCAACTTGGGCCTAACCTCGCCAATAAAGGGTCTGTCTATCTATTAATGAAATGAATTTATGGCCTACGCCTTTAACCTCTCTTTAACTTTGGTTTTTCATTCAGTTGGCAGACAGCTTCATCCGCATCAGAGCACTTAGCAAACGGTAATCAGGTTTGGTAAACAAGTAAATACTGAATACCTGATTGTAACTAAATGTGAACAAGGCATTGGTAGATTTTAAGTCATAGTACTTAAACATTTTCCCGAATATGTCTCCATGATAATTTAACTTAAGATCCTAAATTGAATTTCAAGGTTTTTGTTCTTCTTTGTACGGAGTTTATAAAAGCTTCCAATACGATTAAAAAAATCAGACATGCGTAGACGACGAACTGATCATTCAATTCTGACGCTTATAACCCTCACTTATTCACCTTAAGTACATTTATTTCGTTTAATTACGTGTGCAACTTAAAGGGGTAAAGAAGAAAAGTTTAATCCACGGTAGTGAGAAGATCTGTGTGACCGGGACTCGACCTCCGGACGGTGGAAGAAGACTTTTCACTTACGTTTATCTTTCGGTTCCCTTGTGCACTTCCATGACCTTTTTAACGTTACTTTACTTTCTATTGGGCATACATTCATTTTAAGAGACATCATGAAACTAGAAACGTTCATGAATCTGCAAAAGAAATTTCATATTTGGAGATAACGGAATTATCTCAAGACCAGCCAGATAAGTGCCTTCGCTCTCAATACAACACCTCACATTTGAGGGTCGACTTCCCTTTCGAATATTAAAAATATAGCTTTGATCGAGAATGGCTAATTTTAACTCAACTGCCATGAGGGTCATCCCATTATATCAGCATAAATTTTACAAGATTAACGTTAATAAAGTTTCAGCTGCTAATACATTCATCTCGCCCTTTGATAGTATTGGCAATAACGCGCGCCTATTTTCCCCTTGATTAGACTCCCAGCCCTCCGGAACTTTTATAAATAAATCCTCGCTCCCATCCGCCATTCCCCTTTATTTATTTCTCCATCGTTCCTTCCTATTTATTTTCATAATATCCCTTTCCCATCTCGATTCTTCTCATTCTTCCTCCCTGTAATTATTCCTTTCTATTTTAGCAGCCAAAAATTATTTTTATATTTCGACATTACTTTAACCGCTTTCGCTGCTGTCTATTTCCGCACTTTCTCTCTCTCTCTCTCTATACCATGCACCCGTATGTCATTCGTTATTTACTCAAAAAAATCTCTCTCAAAATTTATGGCGCCCCATTTTACCACCATCCCGACCAATTGTGAGACCCAATTCGACCCTTCTGTATCCAGTACTTCCTCAATAAATTAATTCGCCCCGCTTCTGAGCGAAATACGTTCTTGGACTCCACCTTCCCTTTCGCATCCCTTGCTCTTTTCAAATAATTTTTAAGGCTTCCTTCGCAACTCTGAACTTAAATATATATTTGAATTTTTTTAAAATTACGCCTCTCCTTTCCCTTAAGCTCTCTCCGTATATTTTCGAGCGCCACGATTTTGTTTTTTCATCGGCCTATTTATATGGCAGGCTCTCAATTTTCGACGCTTCGTTATAAGTTTCTGCATGCCCATCTATCGAAGGCGGGCTGCCTCATCCTGGGGATAGTATTCCGGTTTAATTTTTTTCACCCCTTCTTCACCAACCCTTAAGCTTCTATTTTAATATTTCGGCTCCCTCTAGCGTCCGCATTTCGGAGAAGAGGGACGTCTATCATATACGGTGACTGTACTCGTTTCTCGAGACACAAACATCTGCATGCCGACGCTACCAATCTCGAGGATTGTCCGGCTTTATTTTTACGCCTTGTGAAAATGAAACTCATGGCCTTATTTTTATAAGATTCGCTTCTACTGTCACCAAAAGTTTTCAAATATATTGGCAACGTTGAATGTTGACAATTAAACATAATATTTTCTCTAATTTTGTAATATTTTGTATAATAATTGAGACAAATACATATTGTCTTAAAGATAAACTTTCAATCCGAATACATCTCGTCACTCACCTTTATATCGGTATTTATATTTTAATATAATATATTCATTTTAAGATATTCCTCAACGACACTTAACACAATGTAGGATTTTCCCTATAATTGCATATTTTCCAAGGATAACCGGGGCAGTAAAAGTCTTATAAGACAAGGACTCGGGTTTGGATCCACATTTCATGCTGATTCTGCAACGAATTACTCAAAAACAAAAATCTTTGGAATACAAAATGATAGTTATAAGTTAAATACATCTTTCAATATCTAAATCAAAGAGAAAAAGAATATAGCACTTCACTATTATAGTAACATCGCACTAAACCACAATGTCATTCGTAATTGCCTTCTTCGTCTATCAAATATAACATACATTCTCGCGCTGTATTAGATATCACTTGATTGAAACCACAAATATTTGAAGGCAATAAAAGTAGTAAATGACAGGTATAAATAGTAGGTAAGAGTTACAAATCAAAGGTACAATTTCTTCTAAACAACAAACGAAACTGTCGCGAACAAAATCGTCTCCAAGTACCAAATTAAAACCAAGGGATAATTTATCCAAAGGAAATTCTAAGCAGTAATAATTATCTCGGCAATTTCTAAACAAATAGTAAGTATAACGCCATATATATAGTATAAATCAAAGGAAAACAACCATTTGTTGATAACTTAAGA
This sequence comes from Ladona fulva, assembly GCA_000376725.2. NCBI lineage: Eukaryota > Metazoa > Arthropoda > Insecta > Odonata > Libellulidae > Ladona > Ladona fulva. The sequence goes on from KZ308261.1 coordinate 859,604, forward strand.
GCAAATAATTGCTATTTATTAAGAAGCATGACCTTTTCAGATCACAATCCATAATTTAATCATTACAACGGCCAAAGATATTAAAATATAACTGACTACAAACTCTTTAGTTACTACTATTTAAATCAGAAAAATAAAAATTCTGTTGGAATAACACAAATAAATACTGTTGGCGTACAGGAATATCCTTTAAAAATATATCTTTGTATTTAAACATTACTCAATGTTCCAAGTTAAGTTCTGATAATTACATCTCAAATTCTTCCTGATCAAAATATTATTTTTATCATTAATGTTATTGCATTTCATTGTGATATTAATTATAATTACCTGATACCGTCTGAGTCAAGAAACATTTCCCTCAAATTAAAGCAAAAATTCCTTTATGAATACCTTAATCATACGATTTCCACCACTGAAATGAGAGGTTCTTTACCTCCCCTGCTGCTGGCACATCTTCAATTCTAAATCATGTTCTCGCACCCTTTTGAAAGCGTCTCTAATATTCATTCTTCGCACTCTATTTTCTGACTATATAAATTCTCTTTCTACAAAGATAGGTTTACTAAAAAAAAGTCATCATGTATTCATATCTTTAGAAAATTCAAGTTTTCCATTAATAGTTACAACGTTTTAATGGAATATTTTTGCTTGCAGTTTAAACACGCTAGTAATAGCACTGAGTAAAATTAGCTTTAATTGCAATGGCATTCCGAAATTCTAACAAAAACACTCTTATTTGTTCGTTTAACTCTCTTGTGGGATCAGCGGTATTTTTCATCAAATAACTACAGCCTCCATTAAGTTTGCGTATTTCATCAAATAACCACAGCCTCCATTAAGTTTGGTAAAGAATCAATAATTAAAAAATATATATATTATATATACATGGAAAAAGTAAGTTGGTTTGATCGAAAGACAGTCATGATATTTTTAAACGTTTACTAGAGATGGTCGGGGAGGAGAGGGTTTTAATTAAAGCAATTAAATGCCGACAGAGGAAATGGGTTTGTCAAATATTGAGTGGAGAGGAATTATTAAAGAATGTAATTGAGGGTAGAATACAAAGGAAAAAGCGTAGAGGAAGACAGAAACAAGAATTTTCAGATAACATATGGGTTGGGATACGTTACCAGGAAGCAAAAGAAAGGGCGTTGAGTAGGTAATATAAGGCACATAAATTTACGGAAAGGTAAAACACTAATGTTTAATATATGATATAATTATATAAATATCACTTGCAACGCCGGTTTTGAATAAAAGAATGTCAAATTCCAACTGACTAAATTTCCACCTAATACTCTCCAGCCGAAATATTTTTGAGCTTGAAAATCAATCAATATATTGATCTATTTTATTTAGGTAACGCAGCTTCGTTTACATTCTGAATTTCTACAGAGCTAAACATTTTGGAGCAGTTAATAATTACGTAATTCACGTTTTCATTCACTTTAACCGTGATTCTAAAGGGCTTCTGAAATGGTTCATATTTTTCCCATTACACTTTATCCCTTCCAATAAATGCGTCTCTTAAAAGCTTCCGATAAAATCACCCATATGATCAAATGAAAATCTATTTTATCCTCTCTTTAAACGTCTCGGTCTTTATACCTCAGTAGCCTCTTTAGCTTTCCTATCCGTGTCCTTGAGTTCGGTCACGGCTTCCATTCATTCTTTCTCCATTCTCTCTCCCTTCCTTCTTCTCCCATTCCTTTCACGCTTTTCCCTTTTATTTCCATTGTCGCTTTCGTTCCTTCCTTTCCCTTCTCCATTCAAAAGTACGACTTTCTCCGGCAACTTCAGCGCTCTCAAACTCTCTTCCTTTCACCACTTTCTTTAAAACTGGATATAATCCTATGAAATGCACCTTGGAGTGTTCTTTCCCTTGAAACTGGCACGCAGGATAAGAACTTCGAACGTATGAAGAGATTAAGTCATAAGAAACTTCTCCATTTAGGGTTTAATGAGTCGTGGTCTGTAAAAAATGTACGGCGTGGTTGGTATATGCTCATTTGATGGATGAACTGCTTTTAATGGGAACCTGAATTGATAACCGTAAGAAGAAAATATGGATATGTGGAAATGATATCTACAATCTCTACAAAAATCATTTCTCTAAATTACCGAGTAAATAAGTATTAAATTACGAGCTAATGGAATGTATTAACGAAATTTAGCATTCTGTGAGCTTAACATATCCCATGGAACCCTTCGAAAAGTATAGATACCTGGTTTACTTGAATTCTTACCCTTCTTTCAATAAAGGATTTTTCTAAGTGATTAGCCCCACGTAACAAAAATTGATGCCGAATGAAAAGGACATTTAGTCAGGTTCTTTTCCTATAAAATGAAATATGGACACGAATTAAATATAATAATTCATTAAGAACTCACGTAATTCAATGTTTAATGCAACAAATCTTAACAAATTTCACGCGTCATAAACTAACAACACTCAGTTGAATTGGTCTATTTTTGAAGGAAGAGAGATTTAGTACTTTTTTTACGGGATTTTATTACAGGCACGACCAGGTTCCAGCGAATAATCGCCATCATCAGGTAACAACATTTCCAAAATCTTTAGTTTCGTTCACAGGTACACTGGTAAGAGATTAACAGCATATGGTCTTTACGGAGTTTCTGACAATGAAAATACACTGTGCTATTCGTCCTGTCGTGTCCAGTGTATCCTCTCTACGCCATAAGCTAGCCACCGGCATAAACCAGATTCTCCAAACCCGATTTACAATAATAATACATTTAATTATCCAAAGACATACATAAGTATATATAGGACATGTCAAAAACAAAATTTTGCAAGTTTAACCACATTTTACAAGTTTAATTACATTTTAAGTACTACTTCGTTGATCGTTATAAAGTCTATACAATAATATTACAACACCATAATTACAACACTTACTGAAAATTACATACATGCTTCACACCTACTACGCATGCCCTACTAATGCCCTTCGTTAAAAATTCATTTACATTATAAAATGCTTCAGCCAGTATTAGTACTCAGCCCCAATCGTTCAGTTCAAAATTCCATTGAACCGTGCCAAAAACTTATGAATATCACTCTTCCCTCCCAATGCCAAGTTTGTTTCGTTCGATGTTGTGAAACTCTTCACCAGTGTACCTGTAAACGAAACTGTAAAGATTTTGGAAGTTTTGTTACCTGATGATAGCGATCATTTGCTGAAACCTGGTCTTGTCGGTAATAAAATCCTGTGGATAAAGTATTAAGTTTCTTTTCTATGGAGTATTTCCACAAAAAATCGCCAATGTATGTGAATTGGTATAATTTTAACTTGAGGGATAAGCAAAGAATGTATTCGACAGCAAGAAAAGGTGGGCGCTTGTTTCAGCGAAAATTTCACGTTGATGCTGTACAATTTTGAGGTAGTATATTTTCTCGAAAAATACTCAAGTGAAGATACTTTTCTAAGTTTGTCCTAAGTGTTGTTTTGCAATTTTTACGATATTTAATAAAAGTGTATCAAGAAAATAAATACAAAGAAGGACGAGATTGCTAAGCAAATATCAATGCTCTAATACACTGCTACTTATCGTCACTTTGGATCGCACAGTATTCTATGGTAAAAATGTATCGCTGTCAATATATTCTGTTATCATGAATAAGTTACGAATGGATATTCAAATGAAAACAGAATGGCCTAAATAACTGAATGATATCTCCTCATATTCAAGAAAGTGAGATAAGCAGCTCTTCTGCGCCCCTTATCGATTAATAAATTCCCCTCGACGTCCTTATGCTCGATATTCCGTTCGAATCGGAAAGATGAATAATGAACTAGTGTTTGCGGCCTTGTTTATCTTAAGGAACCTTAAGAAAACTCGCGGGTAACCGAAGGGTGAGGATATTGATCTCTTTGTCCACTCATGCAAAAGAGAGACTCTCCAGAAAACAAAAGACAGAGAGAAATGCTCTCTTGGAGACGTAGAAAAGACGGAGCCTTTTGGGATGGAAAATTTATGATCCAACTTTTTGACCCACAGGGTACGGAGCGCTTGGGGAAATGTATGCAATACTCAGCATCAGATAGTCTTCAAGTTTTAACTCTTGGACCACTTTCACGCCGTCGAAAATTTTAGATTAATAAGATATCTGAATGTGAGAGGAATTTCCCTTGAGTTATCATTCCCTTGATCATTGGTTGTGCTGATAATAGTTTTCTCACATTACTGATCCTTAATTATGTGTAACTGATTTTTGATAACCGTCGATGTACAATTATGAACGATTTTTGATGTATTCCTTACATGTACCTATCGATTGAATATTTCTTATGTATTTCTATCGGTAGTTTTGCACAGGTTTTTCACACCCCCCTTATTAGTTGGTGTTTTCCTGCATTAGATAATTATTCCCAAATAATCCTTTAGGTATATTATTTCCATGTTACTTCTCATTTTTCTCTTCAACTATTACTTTAAAATAAACAACTTTATGAGATATGACGATGAGTAGGATGGAAGGTGTTATTGATAGTCTCAATCTCGCCCAAATAAAGACGTTTTGTTATTATCATTATATTGGATCTGTAATCGCCTTGATCACTAATCACTACGGCGTTTACATAAATTCCTCATTGGCTTCAAACATCAAAATAATTAAGAGATAATACGTTCTTGGACAGGATAGATGTTACGCATCCTCTGATACACGGGACGATCGGAAAATACTAGATAAAAAAAAGAGAAATGGGTACTATAAATATCCCCTTGAAAATAATTTTTCATATGCAACAGTCACAAATGAGAGAACCAGACTGTGGTGAAAGGTGATTGTGCTTTGCCACGCACCAATAGGCGCTTAGCAGGGTACATGTGTAGATGTGGATGCGATACTTTTTACAAAATAAACTGAGATGCAGTCAGTTAATTTTGTATTATTTTGAATTTCACGAGTCTAATATCTACTCGATAAATCTACCATTTTACTGAAACTGATTGTGGAGATCAAAAATTTTAGTTAGAATTTTCTCAGTTGTTGATATCTTAATTACTAGATTTAGATGCTTATATATCGGTTCTTTGAATTGCCTTTGTACACACACACTAAAATTAGCCAACAGGTTTTTACGATTCCAAATATTTAAATTGGAAATATTGTCATATGACTTGTAGCCATTTAAAGTTTTAATTCGTTTCCTCATTTGATGATTTGCCTATTATGTCTTTGCAAGCGAACGAAAAACTTATATGGAGATCAGCTTACCGGGCATTAAGTAATGTCAGATTAATGTGTTGAGAGAGACAACACATTTATTTTACTTAGAATAAGAAATAAAAATGATGATTCTAAATGAGTATCTAAGTTTGCCGTAATAAATTAAAATGATGAAATGTATACAACAGGAAATAATTGTAAACATTATACACTCAGATAGTTAGTTTCCATAAAAAATTAATCCGAATTCGGAAAGAATTTTGAATATATACATTTAAATTGGTCTTATATGAGCCGCCTTTCAGTGTGCGCATACACCATGCTAATCTGTTGCTTTTGCATATTATCGGTGAATAAAATGAATCTTTGAAGCGGCTAGCATCCATAACTACCTTTTGCAGCATCCATCGGCCTGAAACTCGGCGGACATACATACAAAATCAACTATTTTTTGTGATATTTATCTTTTAGTGATTTCTTCATTGCGTCGAGGGTATCAACGTATGCTTATTTTGTTATTACTCTATGCTTGTTAGGACTCTACCAGCAAGCAATACAATACAAACAGTCCCGTCAGTTTACCTCTTAGGTGGTTAATTTTAGTATAAAGTCATAAAGGCAGCAGTTTCACACTAAAAGACACATCCTTTTCCCTCACCACTCTTCTTGTAGGAAAAAACGGGATCCCGTTCCAATAAAAAATCACCCACGATCCCCACTGGTTGAACCCACATGCCAACGAAGACAAGGAGAATGAAGTTTTCTTTACCGAAGAATGGAAGGGTCCGCCATTCAGGAGACACGGGTTTGGCAACCTACTCGCCCGGACGTGACTGTCATCCCACTCCCCGCACTTTTTTTGGCACGCACACCCCCTGCCCTTAAGGGTGGACAAGGGTAAGAGAAGGGGACGTCACACACACCCACTGCATGCCTACGCTCTCTCCATCTATCCAGCCGTGACGTTTGGTACAACGCCAGTAAAGGGCCCAGCATATATACGAAGACGCAATCCCTTTTTTCAGCCTCTTAAGTCTTTCTCTTCGAGCAGAATCTGTTCCTCCCTTGCGATCGACTCCCACGTTAGGAGTTTGTATCGCGTTCTCTTGCTTTCGACTGCCGTCCCGAAAATAACCCGAAAACCCACGCTTAAAGCAGCGAGAACAACTCGCAGGCATGTTTGGTCTCATTCTTTTGAAGAACAGTAACTATTTTTCTTCCCAACAAACTCCCTCACGACAAAGTATCACTTACATAACACTATTACTTATTCTCACTCACTTAAAAAGCAACTCAAACTTTGGGGAACGCCATAACACACGTTGGCCAGCTACAATCCAAATTCAAAACGATGAAAAGTAGATCGTTCGTAAAATGGAAATTTATGACACTTTCAATTGAAATCTTTCAAAATAATACCAAGAGGAACTAATACACCTTTAACACAGAAAAGAACACTTAACAAACACTGTTTCATAATTCTCAATCAACCAAATTAAATCACGATCGGTTTCTAAGTGGCGTCCTATTCATCACGCTAACCGGAATGACCGGTCTTTCCCTGAAAACGGTCACGTTTTAATTTGTTTATTAAACGGTGGAGTACAGATTTTCTTTTCTCTTTATGTTAAACCCATTCCGTTATTAAATTCTATTATACACAAGAAAGCAGGGAAATAAAACCTATATAATACGCAATATAATTGTAATAATAATAAAAAATACGCTACCTCATATAATACTCTACTATATTATTTGGCGCTCCAAGAATTTGCCAACGGCATGCCAGAATGCATCAGTCTAGCTTTGCTCAAATTTACTCTTTTCCGGCTGGCATACTTGGTTTGACAATGTGCGCATTTTTATCTTCTTTCAAAAGAGAAAGCGAATCAGCTACGATGTAACTGCTTCGTTTTTACAATGGTATCCCACCGAGAAAAGTTTGCTGTGATTTATCTCAATAACGTTAAGGCATAGGAGCACCAAAGATAAACGAGGTACGCTTAATTCTAGTTTGAATTCAGTATGATATATCGCTATTCACGTCTGACCAGTTTTTTTAGTTTTTCACACTCACTAACCGCAGGCCAAATCGTTTATATACCCATGACTTCGTTTTTAAGTTAGTAATTCTAAGAATTATAAGTGGCAGGTAACAAGCACCAAACTCTCACCTCCGTACCAAATGAGCCATACAATCGAAACTACTCTCTTAGCTTGCACGGAAAATAGAAGTAAGTGTCTGAGGTATATCTAAGACATCGATAAACAGCTATTGTCTCTTTTTAATAATACAATTGAAAGTGAAGGCGAAATTTATAAAGCCTGTCAAAGGTAGGACGGCGCATCCCTTAAAATAGGTGTTTTAAATTTATAAGAGCAGCAGCAATCCAGAAAAATTTAAAAACATTCTTACAAAATTTACAAACATACACACTAAAGCATAAACACATATAACTTAACCTATCGCAGATGTTTAAAAACAGCATTTATTATAATTTATTATAATAGACAAGGCGAATTATTATATCATTAGTTTTCATGGTGCATCACAAATGTAAATGACATATTAACCGAGAGAGATTAGCCAACCATTTTCTAAGGTATGAGGGTCGTGTATTATTCATCATATTTTTACTCAAAATCATTCGTAACTTTTTCAAGGAGAAAAAAGAGTGACTCTGTTTCTAAAAATTTATCCAAAAAACAAATTTACACCTATTTTCAAAATATGTGTTGTATATAACATTCATATAAACTTTTTCTGTAAGTGATGATATGCTAAGTGAGCTTTATAGCCTAATGGTTGCCGTACCACATGCAGCATTCTCCTTGAACGGTTTCGGTACCCGTATTGGCCAGTTTTGGCACATTTTACCCAGATCTCTAAGGTCCCTGCCGTTTCTCGGTATTACATAGACCATGCTCACGCTGTTCCATACATGCTAGAATCGCCTATTCAGAAACTAACGCACAAGCCATCAATCACCCTATCTACGGATGGTATGTATATCTAGGCACTGACACTTTCAGGGTGTAAGGTTCTTGGGTGTAGGTATAACCGCTCTTCTTGGGAAGGTTACCAGGGTAGGTTAAAAATAGCAAACAAGTAATAAATTTGAAAAATTGAAAGATAATTTTAGCAAACACAGTAAAGAAGTAAAATCCCATTGAAAATTTTAGATATATGAAATATCTACCCGCGAATGCCTAATACAACACTAATGATATTTCATAATTAAAAATGAGAAAATTAATTTAAGTAGACTAAACATTGATAAAATCGATGTGCGAAGGCATGCATTTGTGGAAAGCCATATGAATAAACTAAAAAAACTTTGTATTTGCCATAAGATTTATTAATAGGATCGGTTTTAATTCCGTGGAAGCATCATCAGGTGTTTGGTGAGACCAAACATTGCATTCGCAGGCTACCGACTTCACATCTCTCGCAAAAAATTTCATCAGGAGTGAGAACGAGATCGGCGAACTGTAGCGAAATTCCTTTATTAAATTCCTTTATTCCTAGAATCTGTCATACAAGTTACCTTTAAACGTTTTGTTCATGATAATAATGATAATTAAATTTCTCAGAAGAAAATATAGGTCAACGGATTTCGTCCGCAATGTTGTGATGATTTCAGATCAACGGATTCATCGATTTGAATAACTAAATCGAATCGCCGCTAAAACTCTCTATTCGTTGAAATCATTTCGAATGTTAACTTTCTATGTGTTTCCGCCGTAGTTATCCATTTAATATCTGAACTCATCAATGATCATTCGCGTATTTCCAATAATTTCATTAAGATCAGAAAGAGTGTATTAAACATGAACACACCTCCTACTAATTGGAAATGTTATTCTTTCTAATGCACAAGCTGAAACCAAATCGACGTTATTTACTCATTCAACATCAGCGGATTAATTTAACGTTTTTCGATTATAAACAGCCCAATGAAAGACGGTTATAATTTGTTGAATTTAAAAACACATTTTCGCCTAATAATTCGGGTCCCCAAATAGCAAAGCTAGGAGTGCTACTATGGGATTTTTCAACCTAAAAATGGCACATACCACGGAATTAATTTGAGGAAGCCTCAATGAATAATTTAGTTCAAATTAAAATATTCAGCGATAAGTGTAACTCACTCCAGCAGTGGTGCAAACTAAATGAAACGAAAATGCCATCCCTGAAAGCAAGCAATTATCCTCAGGCGAGAAAAAAATGGAAAGCCGCACTGGAATATCTCCCCGCCATTATCGCACTCTGCGAAACTTCTCTACCCGAATAACCCCAACCCATTCACCAAAATCTCACCGTACCCTGTATCGGTTCCCTCACCGCAAACAACTGTGGGTTTTACGGCCACTATGGCGCAGAGGCGGAATTAGGGGTTGTTGGGTTGGTTTATATGGGGGAGGATTTAAGTCGTAGGGAAGTGGCGGAACAATTTCCCAGAGAGAGTGTTTGCATTAAACATCTGAATTGGCAGAAACAATTCGGTCTTCCGAACTTAACTACGGAGACCTACCAATGCTCACAGTTTTCCGCTTTGGAGGTTAACCAAGGCGGAAAATTTGCGTGGCATAAACCAGCGATGATATTGCCCTCTGCGTTTTATGAGGGCATAAGAATTCCAGAGCTTCCTACGTGGGAGGGACGAAGAGCAACCGGAATGAAGCTCAGGGGTAAGACAGAGGTCGGATAATCTGCGGAAAGTGGGCAATTGTCACAACTGCTCCTTCCCGACTCCGAAAACGAGGCTTGGACAAAAAGGGACGCTCGAAGCTATTTTTTGCATACCGCAATAGCGATTTGTGACACAAACTCGCTTATCCAAGATCAAATGGTCCGTTCAGTGTTACGATCCTGAAAATCTAGGTATTGTGACCAGTTCAACTGGCCCGGAGTGTTAGGACCATGTGTATTCTGTTTCGAAAGTTATAATTCTGAAGAGATGAGAGGATGTGTTCTTGAAAATCGAATGTTTGCTTGGATTTCATCACATTCCTAATAAACTGTACATTACATAGTCTAGTCTGTGTTTTCGCGGTTTTCTTTTTACCCGCTCTTCGGTGGGTGTTTTCCTGCACTTTGATGGGGGCTTCGTTTTCTTCAACCTTCATTTGAGAAGATTTTTCCTCAGTAAATCAAATCTTTTCGTGTTGTTATATTTTTTCTTTTAATTCTAAATATTTAATTTAACTTATGTATTGACAATCGAGGTTAGGGGGAAGAGAGGCCAACTTAAACTTGCCCTAATAACGAGTTTATTCATTCATTCATTCATTGTAAAGTAGACATTGCACCGTATAGAATACGTTATATTGTATACCATCAACATTCACGATAGGATCATGAACCTAGCATTCTTAAATCGCCCTTTCCCTTGCTTCTTGATAACTCATCCATTATGTCGTACAATATCTTTCGCCTTTTCCTTTCTCTCTGACTTTTTCCTTACGTTTTTTCATTTAGCAATCTCTCTACTCTCAATATTTGACTATTCCATTTCCTACATCGTCGCTTTATTACTCCAATCAAAACCCTTCCCTCGCCATCTCTATCACCTACATGTTTTTTTCTGTCAACCAAGCTTACTTCTCCCATTCTACGACACACCCACTTCTTAATGGCCTCCAATCTTTTGATGTCCTTTCCTCTGGGGGGCCACGTTTCATATCCATAAAACAAACACTTCTCACCAAGGATTCTACTAATCATCTTCTGATTCCTTTATCGATGTTTTTTGTCATCAGTTTTAATGAAAGCACCTTTAGTTACGGCTTTCCTTTTTCGAGACTCGTATGTACTCATGTCGTAATCTCGCCCTTTAACAAAGACGTTATATCATTATTATGTGCATCTTTCATACCTAGGAAGAATCAACAACTAAAATTGGCATGTTTTTGCCAATTTGAAAGCTCCTTATAGACACGAAACTTATCGAATATATTTATATTTACATATCAACCGTAAGCCAAGAGTGGCGTTTGGCAGGGGTTGAATTTACACCAACATCTATATTTAACTCTGGTCTATTAGCTAATACTCTAAAGAGAAGACGACAAGAATTAATCATCTATACAGATTAGAAAAAATATTCCTGGAGAATATGATGTCTAGCGATGCACCGTTTCTTCAGTTTATACCTCGAAAACATGGATGTACAGAGGCACTCAAACTCACAAACTCACAAACACGTACATAAAGCGCATTTAAAGTATTCTCAATCAAATTGCTCGATGAATAGCGACACATGTTCAAATGAAAATTAATTTTTAAGCACCGAGATTGATGACATTCGGGCACGGGAATAATTACTCCTTTTACAAGCTAAAACGATTAATTATTTTCAGTTCAACTTGTGATATATGGATGAAAGTTAAAATGTATCTAAACATCCTTATTTATACCTATTGGATATTGGGTATACAGTACACTTTGATAAAATTGTAAATACTGATCGAAAACATCACGGTAGCTAATTAAGTAATGTAATGTGAAAATATTCTTCGTTAAATATGTGTGGATATCCATTAATATAAAATCATAATTTCGATAGATACAGATAAATACAGATGGCAGTTTCTTTTTCCTAAGGTTGTTCTACACTTTCAAACGTCACAAAACGAAAGGAAACATCGACTAAATTACAAATATGACGAGTCACCGCGATGGATAAACAAAGTCGACGTCCAACCGTAATCCCCTTAATGACGTGAACATTCCCACATAACCACGTGTTCCTCACGCTCGAATTGTTCCTATGGAAAAAGAAAATCGGCGGTGAACGAATCGCGGATAAAACCCTCGCGCTCATCCGATCGCGCATAATCCTCTATTGTGTTGACACTCTGAATAATTGTGAAATAGACATTTTACGGAGCGCGCTTCGCAATTGTTCGCTCGCACGGAACCGTTCCGCAGAGCGGGACCGAATTCGAATTACAAAGCGGCCTCTTTGTGCAGGGTTCTGTATTAAATGTTAACTCTTTCCGGATTGCTCTTTGTCTATCTCCAGTCTTTCGCTGCCCCACTCGCGTATTTATTAAAACCGCGGCTCTGGTAATTGAACCCCGCCTCCCGCCCCAGAGTGGCCCGAGGAATTTCGGGAATGAGCCGGACCCTAAAAAACCACCAATTCGCCCCGAAACCCAATTTCTGCGCGGGCGATAAAAATGGTTTCAACTTTTCCCGTGGTAGAGTGCCCTCTACCATCTAAATTGATACACGGCCGAACACTTTGCCGTAAACACCGGTGAGTTCAGCAAGGAGATCACGAAAGAGAGTAAAGTAAATGGAAAGAGCGAATATACCCCTCGGTTGGCGCATGACTGGTCTTTCAACACGCTGGGCAGGAATTTAATTTGAAACTAGAATGAAGCCGTTTCAAAAGTCACGATAGATTATGAGGTGTGGGAGAGTTTTTCCTTTTCAAGACCGCGCATGCGTACCAAACTGACTACAACAGACCCTTATATCGCGTTTCGTAAAAAGCATTTAAATATTGTATATACTCGTGTATAGTTCGATTTCGTGCATAGGTCAACCCCCAAATTTGTACTTAAATTTTTCGTCTTTTAAGTATCTCGTGTATAAGTCGACCTTAGTTAATCGTTAATGTTGTGTATAGTTAACATTAGTAAAAACTACGCAAGTATTCTTCAAGTGATATTTATAACTAGTGAAACGTATATACTTACTCATTTCCCCGCATAATCACCGTCGGTGTTGAAACATTTGGCCATACAATATCGCCATTTTTTCCCCATATTTTCCTAACTGCTCTAATACCTAACTCTAACCTAAGTAATATGCTGGTAATGGAGCAAATCCAGTAAAATGGCCTAATTTGTATCACTATTCATTGGAATAAATAAAGAGAGACCAAATCGAACCCTTTTATACAGCATTACTCAAACCTCAGTAGCTTACATATCATAACAGTCATGAGCAAGACTGATACGGACGAAAGGTACATTCTTTTCTATTCTACACCAACAGAGAAATGTAAAGTATCTCATTCCTCAAGATATGTCCACAGCTGAACATGAATTGAGAATACCACAGAAATTAATGAATAAGCTCACCTTAGGAACTCACTCTAATAAAATACATTAGCTATAGGAAAATACAATAGAAAACAATTCAATAACTGACTAATCTATGAAAGCGTGCATTGCACCCTCTTTCCACTTGACGCAATTAATGTCGATGAGACTAAAAAAGGACATCGTGGAAAGGATGGACTAGCAGAATGACGCGGGTGACATAAGATGAATATCAGAGTGGTTCTAAAGGTAGAAGTAGATCCAAGAAAAGCTGATTAAATTCGATGAAGAGAGGAGCATAGGTTAAATAATAAAAGGGAACGTATGAATAGACGAGTCTATATCAAAGCGAAATTATGTGCAAGGAATGAAAGGTACAAAGCAGCATTAGGAATAAACGATGCAATTTACCTGCTTACTCCAAAAGATGCTGCGTGATTGATATATTCGTGTGCACGTCTAATTTTCCGGTTCCCCGGATTTTAAAGACTGATATCACCGTTTTTATAATTTCATCAATCGCGGAAACTATATTAGACGTCACAACGGGACTGTAAAACGATGGGATATTGACATTCCTTATCAAAAGCGAGTTTCTTGATAAAAACATTTTTAGGTCGTCAGCTTTGAGTTGGATGTCGCTAATTATATCTCCTTTACAACCTCTGAGCAAGTCTGCCTTTGAAACCTTGTCCTATATCCCACGTAAGCTATTCCAAAAAGCTTTGGGATTGTTTACCAAACTTCCACATTAAATCTTTACATTCATGGAAGGCCTTGAGAATTGTTTGGTTCTTCTTTGACGTGATTCTCAACCGAAAACGTCTCCCATTCCCCTCCATTTTTCCAAAGCCGGTTCTCAATTAAAATGTTGTAACGTCATCAATAATACATAATTCGTAATCAATTACGAGAATTCTTAAGTCTCATGTGCTACCATATTAAAGAAAATTCGAGAGTTCAAATAATATTTATTGAACCCTATCGAGTTCGATTTTTTAGCTATCAATCCTAATTGATCATTCCCTTACTTTAAATACATCTTTGTTTACTCTGTTTAGTCTGCTTATTTTCCTATACAATTTATAATATGGGTATAAGATATAAGCTGGAAAACATTGCAATTTTCAAATAATTATTTATAAAGAAACGAGCAGATATTTAAAAAAATGTATTTCAAAACTTATCTTAATAATTTAACTTCTGAATTTTTTTTCGAAAGGATTTGATACTATTCAGTCCGTAAAAGTTCGTAGGAGAAGACACTGTAGAAGTTATGTTCGTTAGAATTTCATAATACTTTATTTTTATTGGTATCACTATTATCTTCCTTTAACCATGGAGGTAAATTAATAAAATTATTTAGTAAAATAGCTGGAGTAAAAGCACAGATATGTCTTGAAAAGATACGTTGAAAAGCAGAGCATAACTTCACTTGATGATAAAATGTCCCTCTGTGTATGCAACCCAAATTCCCCGTAATACTTAAACAGCTCGCTGAGAATTGATTTCCAGCACATTGGTTTGTAAATTCGGAAATATACTACCCAAATACAGTATAAAAGTATGGCTCCATAGTAAACCGTTCTAGATTTATATTAGAAATTAATCTTGAGCCTTAGAAACCTTATCAACAAAGTCCCGTTTAGCCCACGGAGAATGCACACATTTTGCCATTTATACGAATAAAATTTCGGCAAAATGAGAACTCCATGTGTATATAGAGTCAACTATAAGTTAAAGTAACTATCACTTAAGTAGTAATTCATCTAATTGCTCTAATTAACCAACTTAACGCGGGTGATACGCACAGCGTTGTTTCATTTAGGATTACAGTCGCTAACGAGCGGAATCGTGTTCGCCGTTTATTTGAATAGATGTTCTTGTGTCCTAGCGAGTGAGGTCACCACTGGAAGATGTAGGTCTTGACGAATAACGGGATTGTGGCGTTGAGGGCTTAGAGATAGGATGCCCATTTTTCCATCCATATGACCCTTCCTCAGTTGATGAAACGGCTTAACCTCTGTCGTCTGGAATCCGCTGTCATGAGGGAGACTTGAGGCGACGAGTGAGCCCAGTGTTCATGTAGTTCCTTGCCTCCGCTCGAGGAGGCATTTTTTTCACTCTGAAGTGAAAAGGATCACGCTGGAAGTGTTGAACGGTGAACAGTGTGACCCAGCTTCCGCGCGTCGATGACAGGTTGATTGGGGTTTTTACTTGGAGTAATGCCAAAGACGAGGCCAAAGATCGAATAAGACAATGATTGTGCAACCATGCGTTGCATCTCCTCTATACAAACATGAGCAACGAATATAGATCCACGGTTTTGCGGTGGAATGCAAGGAGAGATTCTGATTGTATTAAGCTCTATTACTTTATTAAATGCGTCTATATCGGTAGTATGCTTATGACAGCAGTTGTTATGCAACCATGCAATTAATCTCCTTTAGAAAGCATATTATTTATATATTAATAGCGATAAAGAAAAAATAAACTCCCCTGGAATTACTGAGGCTGGAATTAACTCCTTCTAATCCAATTTCAAGGTCTGGGTCGATGTTTATGCGAAACACAGAATACAACCTTTTACAAGTATATAATGCATGATAGATTTGAAGGAAAAGATGAAAAAAGGAGAATGTGGCGGATAAATATTATAGATAATACAAAAGACATTGATGCTGATGACAAAAGATCTGTTACACTTAACACCAAATAGACAACAAATGAAATAAGTTGCTAATAAAATGCAGTAGTAAATTTTTCGGTAATGGAAGATTTAACACGTTCGTCTAATAAAAGTTTTGAATATATTTTTACTCGTTAATTCGTTATCATATGATATAGAACATGCCAAAATAAAAATGTATTAGTTGCCTTCACTTTAACCCTTTGGCTGCGGGATTATTTTAGGGTTCATTTCAGTGACCTCATTATTTGAGAACTTAAAATAGTGACGTAATTCTGTCTAACAAAAATTCATCCCAACCTTTACATTGAGAAAGCAACCACTAGTTTTAAAAATTTGGTTTCTAAAAAGAAGACTATTATTTTTATTTCCTCGAGGAATTTCTGCAATAAAATCAAAAGTAATATTTCGAGAGGATTCATTCAATTACATTAATCAAGAGATCTGATATATAACAAGAGGCTCTAGCTGCTCGTGAATGCACTTTACTTAAGTAACCGCTCCGCACAGAAACCTGTGCTTGTCTTCGTCTCTTCGGAACGCTCAAATGTAACCTTACTTCGAGGTTGGAATCTTGATTGATGGTCATACAACAGATGAGAAAAAGTGAAATATGTATGTTACCTGTTTTTCCAATTTTTCTTCTGGGCTTAGAACGATTCAGCAGTAAAATATCTACAAACAGCAATTGTTTCTAAGATCACCGACCTCAATGTTGATAATAATTGTTTCTCCTAGTTACGTTAAGTCTTACCATTCACAAAATTCTTCCCTAAAAACAGTACATTAAATCATGCGTAAGAATAAAAATTAACCCTTAACCTGTGACGTGCGGTCTGAGGGATCACAGCGATTTTTAAATTGCGAATAGTAAATTTCTTTGAATTTCATCAAATCTGTAATTTATGTTACCTTCTTGGATGCTTTTATGCTGGATGTAGCATTCTTCATACTTCGTTTATCTCTCTGATATTTCTATAAAATGCTATTACATTTCTTGACGGGCTGTGAGATCTCAAGTCAAATTTGCTGTTTCGGTGAAAAATGCAATAAATCAAATGCTTTCAACAAGGTTTTTAAATATAACGACAAATACATTAAAGGCATTACTCCGAAAAGAAAACGCTGATTATAGATATGCGACGCTATAAAATTTTTTCCTTTCAAAGTTTTGACTATATTAAAAAAATGATTTATAATAGAAATTTTTTTGTTATGAA